>JASDQU010100736.1:577022-593410 GCA_032191745.1 Picea mariana | reverse complement strand
AGTTCATCTTTTGTAACTATCTTCTTTTGTAAATCATTTATGTCCCTACGCATTTCTTCACCTTCATCAAGAGTCCAAGTAGGATTTTCTGGAGGCTTAGTTGGTGTAGAAGTTCCCTTTTTGGGTGGCATGTTGGCCAAGTATCACTTTTGAACCTTGATTTTGAGGTGGTTTTACTAGACAATATTTCTTCTATTGTACCTCCCAAGTTTCGGCCCTATTGGGTATTAAAATTTCTTTTATGTAGTTCTCTGATATTTCTTCTCTGCAATGCCATAGGTTTGATCAAAATTGGATGTGCCAAGTGTAATTTACGGTAACTTCCCCACAACTTGTCGATTTTTGACCTTTCCAGGAGATCTCACTTGTATAGCATGCCCCGCACAAAATAATTGATACAAAATTCTAAAACTCGCACCCAAAATACTAAAGACTATCCACGATCCAATACAACCAGTCCCACTCAATTTGGATACTCTAGGAAGAAGTTATGATTGTTTTACCTAGAACACCTTCTTGAGACTAGTCAATAGGACTAGTCAGATACCCTATCTTACACAAGGTGTATATACAAATGTAAGATGACCCAAAAGCTGAAATGTTTACCACAGATACCTTACTAATTTATGTAAATGGACTCCAGAGTGTAGGGTCTGAAACATTACAGAAATTTTTTTATAGTGAAAATTCCACAATGACTCAGTTCAGGATGATTCCAGAACCCTATCTTGTACAGGCTGTATATCTGAAATTATAATTCCTTAGGAGCTGAATTTTGATCCCAACATACCTTGATCTGTCTACTAAATATCCTCCAAGACATTCCTTCTGAAACATTGTAGAAAACAAGTTATAGTGAAAATTTCAAGGTGTCTTAGATGTAGCAGCGAAACCCCAAGACCTTGAGCTCTGATACCATATGTTAAGAACCAAATATCAATATAGCATAGAAAAACCTCAGAAAAAGTACTCAACACCTTGAAAAAGAGATAATTTTAGATAATAAGCCTCTTTGAGGGGGCAACCTCCTTTTACCCCACTTAAATGTTCAAGTACAAGATGATTCAAAATGAAAATGTCTCCTTGGTATATATAGGAGACTAGAAGGTATAATTACAACTAATGGCCTAAAGCTGACATAAATAAAATAACATTACTAATATAATATGCCCCAATTAAGGGGTAATGATCCCATATTAGGGCTTAAGAATGTGATTAATAGCAGAGATTCTCTTAATCCATCCAAGTAAAGAAATATGAAAAAAAAGAATAAAAAACCCTGGATGAAGACCTCCCAGAGGCATTTAGGCCATATCTGTGGGTGAAAACCTCCAATGGAGGCAGTCTCAAATTTGAGGAAAAAAATATATGTCCTCATCAAGAAAACCTTCTGGAGGCTTGATGAGGCAAGGTATTGGTTAAAACCAGTGATGGCACTTCTGCCTTGAAAGGAAAAATAATAAAAATATTTTAGAATACTAATACTTTGTTTTGCAGGTACCCAAGACACCATTTGTAGTAACCATCTGCACAAGGATAAATTAACAATCAATCAATAACCTGAAAATAAAAGTAGTAAGAAGATTTTTAGTTTACCTACACTTCCCATGATATCTTCCATACATATCATTTTCCATCATATCCATTCAATTATCCTTGTGTTTATTTTCATCATTCATTGATACCACTTTCCATACTCAAAAAATTACATTTTACTTTTTGTTTTCAATAAAAATAACCTACAGGGTTATCCTACAGAATTCTATAGGACCATCCTACAAGATTCTATAAGATCAACCTACATGACCATCCTACAGGATTCTACAAGAACAACCTGCAAGACCATATCTACAATAAATGAAAAGAATTTAAGAGTCAAAATCAACAACAACAATCAATTTATCAACATCAACAACACAACAACATTCTCCAACCATTTCAAATCAAAATCAACAATCGAATAGAAAAATAGCATTTTTACATGATACTTTGTATCCTGTAGTAAATATTCAGAATGTACAGGATGCTTTGTATCCTATAGAACAATTGCAACATTGATTTCAAAGAAGACGTCAAAAATACCTAAACATCATCAAGTGACCAATCACCATTGCAATTCCTCCAGCCACCCACCAAAAGAAAAATTAAGATGCATGCAAAGGTAATCAAGGTAACACAATTATCTCTCCTCTCTACATTTATTTAAGCTTCATATAATTTTATCCATGATTATTTCATACGGTATAAGAAATTATAAAGTCTAATATGGTGATGAAAACAAGGACATTCATGTCTTGTCAATGGGGGGTGACCATAATTCATGATATGATTCAATTGGCATGTGGAGATTAAGTAATTTAAGTGGAGAACCATTGCTATGAGTTAAGAGAATGAATTAAGGAGTAATAAAAACATAAAGTCAACATTTGTGACAAGATAGTAGCCCGATCTGAAACTTGGGAGCATAACTCAAAGTAAAAGAGGAATTAGAGCACCCTTTCGAAATTGGGAAGGAAGAAGAGGTGGTTCAATCTTGGCGAGATCAAGAAGACGAGCTCACATGTGAGGAAGAGAAACAAAACCATCACCCAAAGAATTAGAAGATGCTCCAAGAGAAAAATCGCTACAGGTAGTCGTGAAACCTTCATAGACAAAAGAAATAGATCTACAGTTGTACAAATATTCTTAGCATTTGCTTCAATATTTATGGTTTATAGACTTATGAACATTGTTTGGGTTTATATGCGTTTCTGAACAAACCCGATTTTCACAGTCAAACCCGATATTCACAATCCTGTAGAACACGGTTCCTAAAATAATTAGCTCTCCATGGTTAAAATCCTCTCGGATACTAGAAACGTTTGTAGACCCATGGCCAAATTCATTCAATGCTAGAATCTGAGTGAGTTTTGAAAAAAATGCATCTTGTAGAAACCCGACTTACACAGTTCCTGTAGAAATCCATTTTCACAGTTTCTAAAGGAACGACTGTAGAAAAACTATACTGACCTTGAAGTTGTTAAGGAAACCCTCATTTTTCCTCTTTTCTTCTGAGCAAACCCTTGTTGGAATTATAGCCACCATGTTTGCCTAAAAACAAAACCTAAGTTGTCATACTCTCTGAGCAAGTGCCTCTATAGGAAACTCCTAACCACTCTTTCTCTTCTCTCATTTTTTTCCCTTCAAAAACTCAACTCATCATCTTGTATAAGTTAACCCATCAACATCAATCATGGGATATGGATGTTGGAATATTGAGAGGGGGGGTGAATTAGTATGATAACTTTTACCACTTTTAACCACACTATATATATGTCAAATTTATCAGCAGTATATCATCCATATATCATTTTTATATCATGAGCATATAAACATCACATCAAGTACATAATACACCATAATTTATGTGGAAACCCAGCGAGAGAAAACCACAAAATGTTTTCTTATATATATCAAGAATACAATCATAGGAAGCACCAACTTCTCAATTCTTTATCACCAACTAGAAGGAGGCACCAACCCCATTATTTACAGGCACCGACCTAAAGGAAGCTACAACTCCCTGAATTCTCTGGCTCCGACCAGAAGGAAGATACAACCCTCTGATTCTCAAGCTCCAACCTAAAAGAAGATCCAACTCCCTATATTCTCCGACACCAACTAGAAGGAGGCTACAACCCTCTTATTATCAGAATCCAACCTAAAGGAAGCTCAAAATTGTTGTATTCTTCAACACCAACCGAAAGGAGGCTATAACCCCCTTTCATTTCCCATCCTTTCGCCTTGAAATATAAATGTAGAACAATTGTCACTACCACAATCACTGTTATTGTCACTGTCACTGCTACTGTCCCTATCACTTACACTGTCACTATCACTGCCACATCAACCTGTAGCCTGCCAACTATTAGACGGAAATATTGTCATTTAATTTTGTTGTAGTATTTGCCCAACTATTTAATTTGTCAATCTGAGGTTCATAGGCTTACGAAGCACACACACTATATATGCAAGACTGAAGTAGAACTAATCTAATCTAAATTGTTGAAATGAAATTAATCTAGGAAAGCATTGAAAGAATAACTAGGAAAGCAGGAATTTAATCTAGGAAAGCAATGAAAGACTAACTAGGAAAGCAGGAAATTAATCTAGGAAAACAATACAACATGTGAAGAGTTGAACAACAAATGACATATGTGAGCTCACACAATAAATAAATCTCAAATTATATTACAAGAATCAAATGACAAAGCATGAAAGAATAACAATGTAAGAGTCAAAGCTAAGAATCCCCTTCTCCTAATTACAAGACTAAATTATGAATTACATGACTCTCTCACTCCCCTTCATGAAGAGATAACACTCTCTTATATACATGAGTGTCATAATGACAGATCCACTATTCTCTCAACTTATTGCTTCAAATCCTCCACAAATATCTTGGATAAGATATCCTATCTAGATCTCCATGATCTTCTCCTTAAAGTTAGCTTGAATGATTGTCCCAAATATTCTTCAAATCTTCAAAGCTTGAAGATGAAATTCGAATTTGAGGCTAGGTGGTAATATTTGACTTTGTTGAAATCTTCAAATATGCCTGCACACATCATAAAACTCATCCAACCTTGATTTATAATGAAAATATGTTAATTTCTGATATTTAATCAGAAATTCACTTATAATACTAAAATGAATAAAGTGGAAAATAATAAGGTGAAACCCAAATGTATGTATGGAAAAAGGTTTATTAGGACCATGAAATGTAAGGAATAGTGAAGGGAAAAGAGGATATAAATGTGACATTTATGAGTCCTAACATACCCCCCAACTCAACTTGTTGCATGTCCTCATGCAACCATGCATGGATCTTCTTAAGAACTTTTGGCATTTAAACTATGGCTTTGATTGATGATGTTCTTTTAACAATGAATGTTTCCAGGGTATGAGATACACGAGTAACAACATGTGGAATTTTCTTATGGTTGGTTCTTGTGTGACAACCATGAATACAAAAGATGTTGGTTCTTGTGTTAACAACATTCATTTCACTTATTTATTTTCTTGTTGCAATAATTTATCCATATACTCACTGGAAATAATAAGCTATCAATGTGCATAAGAAAACATCATTGTGTATAAGAAAGCCTTTTCTTTATCTTTATGAATCATGCCAATATGTATATCAATCGAAATGCAACAAAGTGTCATTGGAAAATAAATGTTAGTGAATCATAAATGGAATGATGAGATGGTAAAATGGAATAATGGTATGTAGTGAATATATGTTCCCTCCCCCCCAACTGAAGTGGTTGCATATCCTTATGCAACTTGGCATAGGTTATGAAAGTGAAAAAGGAAATAAAGCATGGTGAGGGAATTTTCCAAAGTTATTCATTACTAGCAAATAAGGAATTACATGATTAAAGATTAGAAAAGAACATACCTCCACTTACCCAAGAATGATGATGAACAGTGCAAGAGGAATATGGCTGATACTGGTGATGGAGCATGGAATATGTCACTGCTGCAGGATCATGAAAACATAACTGCTAATGTTGCTGCTGATGTAACTGGATCATGGGAAGTGAAGGAATTTGAACTGCTACTGTTGAATCATGAAAAATGTGGAAGGCAGAGAATATGGAACCATGGTACTCTTATAGATATGAAATCAAACTGCTACAACTACTGAGGGGATCATGAAAAAGTGTATAGTCTTCACCCGCTACAAACTGATGGTACAATTCTAATCATGCGAATGAATGTGTCAGTGTTGAGCATAAAGATAAATCATTGGATTACAGACCATTGATGAATGCCATTAACCAATGCAAGACAAACTCACCAGTGATGTCAATGAGTGTCAAGGTACCCGAGTTCATCTTGCGAAGTGCGAATAGAGGTGCTGATGTTGAGTCACTTGCAATATCTAACGATGAAGGGACATTGATGTATTCCCATGATTTCTAGTGAGAGAACTTTCCATTAAGGCATGCAAGATTCTAGGTACTAAAAAGAAATTCTAGTCTATATCCCAGATAAGGTGTTGAGGTCAATGGGGAAAGACTTGTTGAAAGGTGGGCCTTAAGGAATCCCACATCAGTCAATGCAAGTTTGTATAAAAATATTTGGTAGGACTAAAAGATGTAAATATCTCAGTAGCAACAGGGTATATGGCAAGGAAATCAAGGCAATGTGATCATGGAAAGGGAACTTGACTAGTTTTATTAACAAGGAAAAAGAACTGAAAAATAAGGAAGGCAAAAAGGTATGCAACTTAGAAAGATAGGGATGTGAGAAGTCATGATGGATAAGGCAATGGAAGATGGCTTCAACACAGGATGACTAATTAGATTTGAAGGAGAAATGAGATAGTGTCACAACATGAAATTTGACAAAATGTTGTTGTGTATCAACAAAATGTTTCTGTGTAACAACAAACATCAAGATGCACAAAAAGTTTTTGTGTATCAGCAAAATGATTCTGTTGAGTAACAACTCCTTCAAGCTATCTAGCAAAGCATGTGTTCTTTGAAGAATTTTGTGATTCTTGAAAATCACTTCAGCAACAAAATGTGACCGTCTTTGAACCTGAAAAAGATTAGTACAAATCCTGCCGGAAAACTGTGAGATTTGCGAAAAACATATCATTCAGAAATAAGTGCAAATGCGACAAATCAAAGAAAAATAAATGTTTTATACCTTTTTCTGTTGCGCATGTTTCATCATTAATTATTGCGTGAAGTGAGTTGAGAAAAACACATCGACGTAACATGTTTGGATCATGGTTTTCAAGAATAAACAAAACATCAATTTGCAAATTTTTATTTTAGTTTTGATGTGTTTTTATATTTTTATTTTTATAATGTTTCTAAATTTTGTTTTTATTGTTTTTCTTTGTTTTGGTTTTATAATAAAACAAAACAAAAATAGTTATTATTTTTCTTTGTTTGTTTTTATTGTTTTTGTTTTATAATAAAACAAAACAAAAACATATATAAAATATGATTTATTTACAAAACAAACAAAATAAAAATAAATGTTATTTTTTATTAATTATTTTTGTTGTTATATTACAAACCAAAAAAAAAATATCAATAATTTCTGTTTTGATCAACTCCAAACAAAAATACAATAATACCATTTATTGTGGGCAAATTATACTAATACAAAACCTTACATCCTTCGACATTGGGCCAACTAAGTTATCCAACATTGCTTGTTTCTTTTGTTGCAAATGGAGGCGTTCTAGGCGTTTGCAAATTGAGAAAGGTCAGAGACAACTGGCTTAGAATTCCACCAACAAATGCATCTCCTGCACCCGTTGTATCCACAACCTTCAATCTCCTCTTCCTCACAAAGATAGTTGATTAGTAAATCAAAATTGGACTCTTAGATCATGTGCCATGTGGAGCAGAGTTTGTTATTAACTTGAATGCTTCTTCTTGGAGGGTGTCGTATTCAAACAGTTCAAAACAAATCGTTTTTCCCTCACGCAGTATGCAAAAAAGAGCTATGAAGAACCCTGAATTTCTCCTAAATGGTTTTGAAATCCAGAAAATCGCTCACAAGTTACCTAATTGCCTTTGTTCCCAAGAAAACCCATGTTTTTTTTTTTAATTCTCCTCGGTTTTCTAAAAAAAATCGTTTTAAAATCATGTGTTTTAACAATTATGCATTTATGGCAATTACGTTTTCTAGCAATTACCTCTGAGAAATTGAAACCTGGATAATGCATGCTGTGGTAAAATTTCCAGAGCTTGTCTCTCATAGAGAAGTTCAGATCGATCACCCTTATTCCAATTACCTGCAATGGAATCTACAATCTTGTCTTCATCCGATACACCTTCATTGTCTGTCTCTGCAAATTTAAAAATGCATTTCTAATAACTACTGCATGTACTCATTCTTTTTATTTTGATTTTGGTATTCACCTCAAGTCTTATTGTAGTTCCAATAACGACAACAAAGTATTATACGAAAATAAACCTTGCTCAAATTTTTATTGATTTTTAATTTGTGTGTGTGCAGTTTTAGTTCAAGGCTGCAGGATGAAGACAAAAGATGGCATTGATGCGACTCAAAATCAGAAAGAAACCATACCAAAATTTTATCATGGCCAGATGTAATTCAAAACCATAAATGAACCAAATCGAAATTTCAAAAACGTATTTCAATCGATTCAGGCTACCACACAGTTTCAACAAAATTTTCAGCATGGAAAAACGTCACTGTATCAGCATGTACAATTTTACTGTATCAACATGTAGAAATTTCATTGTTTCAGCATGTTGTAACAACATGTAAAATTTGGTTTTGTTTTTATTCGTCTAAAAAAATTTGTTTATTATGTTTATTTGCAGGACAAAGGATGGATGCAAAAAATTTCATTCCTGAAATCAAAATCATCACTATTTTATGATCCTCGCAATCGCACGAAGCGTGGAGGAGAGAATACTTATTCTAGGTAAAAGCAAAATCTGATAATGAAAACAAAAACTGAAAATGAAAGCCTACCTACTCTATGCTAATTACATCTTATAAATCAGTTACATGTAGTCAAATAACCAATGGAGCCAAGCACGCAACAGTAACAACAATATGTTCAGTGGCAATTTTTCAAATGAATAATGGAAATATTTGAGAGTGAATGAATCTAGTTGTTGTGACTGCAAAATTTCTAAAAAAAAAAAAAAGGAGCTAATCGAGCGCTTACCTGGAACCATTGCTTGATATAACTTTTGTAGGCGTGATTTACCTC
Organism: Picea mariana; assembly: GCA_032191745.1. Classification (NCBI taxonomy): domain Eukaryota; kingdom Viridiplantae; phylum Streptophyta; class Pinopsida; order Pinales; family Pinaceae; genus Picea; species Picea mariana. The sequence continues at coordinate 584,649 of JASDQU010100736.1, read as the reverse complement.
ACTCATATCATGCTGCAGCTCCTCATTTTCCTCCTCAAGTTCCTCAGATGTTGATTCCTCATTTGTTTCTGGAGGAGTATTTAAGCTCTGCGCTGCTGTCAAGATCTCCTCTTCCTGAGAAGAAGAAATCCCAGCTTTCGTCAGGATCTGAGCGAGTTGTTCCAAGCTGACACTCATGGTTGAATCATATTGCAAAAGGGTTTCTTACAACACCCTAATCAAAAATAAAAAACTGAAAATCACACTTGCTGAAACACATGAAAACCTCTTCACAGTTGCAAAAATTGAAATTGCATAAAGTGAAATTGCTAGAATTGAAATCTACACTTACGCTTGCAGGAATTGAAGTCTACACTTACGCTCGCAGGAATTGGAATCTCCCTACATTCCCTTACCCATATGTCACCTTAGAGTTAGGAGCATGACTAATCATACTTGCATGAAAATTCAAACTAAACTTCAATCCATCGTGCTTCCCCGGCAACGACGCCAAAATGTTAGGCGGAAATATCGTCGTTTAATTTCGTTGTAGTACTTGCCCAACTATTTAATTTGTCAATACGAGGTTTGTAGGCTTACGAAGCACACACACTATATATGCAGGAATGAAGTAGAACTAATCTAATCTAAATTGTTGAAATGAAATTAATCTAGGAAAGCATTGATAGACTAACTAGGAAAGTAGGAAATTAATCTAGGAAAATAATACAACATGTGAAGAGTTGAACGACAAATGACATATGTGAGATCACACAATAGATCAATCTCAAATTATATTACAAGAATCAAATGACAAAGCATGAAAGAATAACAATGTAAGAGTCAAAGCTAAGAATCCCCTTCTCCTAATTACAAGACTAAATTATGAATTACATGACTCTCTCACTCCCCTTCATGAAGAGAGAACACTCCCTTATATACACAAGTGTCATAATGAAAGATCCACTATTCTCTCAACTTATACCTTCAAATCATCCACAAATATCTTGGATAAGATATCCTATCTAGATCTCCATGATCTTCTCCTTGAAGTTAGCTTGAATGATTGTCCCAAATATTCTTCAAATCTTCAAAGCTTGGTTAAATACGTGGATGTTGTTGTTGCTTATGATTTCCATTTATGTGAAGACCCATGAAGGTGGTAGGAATGGTGATCAAAATGATGAAGGAGGAATTTTGTGAGCTTCTAAAAATACCAGTCAATCAGGTAGCATCAAGTAGGTTGGTAACAACCATCGAGGTATGCATTTGTTACTTCTATGTTGAAGGGAATTGAGGTAAGAAATTCCCTCAATTAATTTTTCAAGATTTAAATCGATATGTAATGGCCAAAGACCTAGAGTATGTAATTTTTATTGATTATAGAATGCATTAGATAGATTGTCAATTGTATATTGTGTTATGATTGGTTATGAGATCATAACCAAGTTAATTCAAGATACATACTCCTTCTATAACAATGAATATCCCTAGAGCTAGTCGTGTGTGAGACCATAATATGGTTGGATATGGAAGGGATATAGCGCTATGTGAGTGCTCAATGGTATCTACTGTATATCTGATGTTTGGACTGCAACCTCTTTGCCAACACTGAAGAGCACTTAAGAATTATATTCTTGGTGTTGTGTTTGGGTTGAAAAGGAAGGTATCCAAATAGTTAGGCAAGCAATAGGAAGTGTGTGGATGATGTGTTGAGGCATTGGCCAGACCTTCCAACTCATCGTGATGGAATGTGTGACATAGTTATGTGGTATTATGTAGTCAATGCATGGATGCATTGTGTAGATGTGGCCATGTGTATTGAAACATCGATTGTGATTTTATTTAGTAATTAATTGTTGCATTATTAAAAGCATGTGGTGATGAAAATATACAATGATGGATAGTTGCACTATATTTAATATGAATACTAGTTGAAGGTGATTGTATTGTTGTTTGTTACAATTTTGAGATCACTTTTTGGAGCTATTAAAGATGTTACAAGTGGTATTACATGAATTATTGAATGCATTTTGGTGAATGCATGTATATATTATATAACATAGAAATGATTATGCTAACAGATGAAATGATGTGATTATTGCTAACTCATGAAATTGAAAACACTTCAAGAATTGTTAGATATTGCAACAAGAAATTTGCAGGTTAAAGTAGCTACATAATGATAAATTACAAAAAATCTTTGTTAGGGGGACAGAGTAATAAAAATATTTTTGGATAGAAGAAATAAGAGATGGGTTGATAATACATGTGTATGTAATGATGGGTTCATTCCTTTCAATATTTGAATTCCATTTAATGTCAAGAACTGATGGAAGTAATTGAATAGTAGTAGCAAACAATTCTTAGATCACTTGTTTCCATATATATATATATATATATATATCTTGTACATGAGATATTGACAGTTTGTTTGGCTGAGTGTAAATTGAGAAAATTGCAGGTAAAATGGTCTTGGATATGGCAGGGATGTAATCCCATAAGGAACACTAATATCTACAGCTAAAAGCCAAACATTATGAGAATAAAATCCATGCTTGGAAATTTTATTTTCCTATATAAAATAGATTTGAGAAATTAATAGTTACAAATTGTAACACGATTATGCTAACAATTGGTTTGGATGATTGAAAGTTGAGAAAATTACAAGAATAATGGCATTGGCTATGGCATTTTTGTAAGCCATAATAAATATTGATGCCTGTAGGTGTAAGATCCAAATGAATTATGAGTTGGATTAAGCTCATGCTTGGAAAATCTGTTTTCCTGTATAAAACATATTTGACATTTATGATTGAAATTGTTATAACAATATCTCATGATGACTATATTTTTATAATACATATGAGATGTTGGCTATTGAAGTTGGAAGCTTGCGAAAAAAAACACCAGAATGAAATCAAGCTCAATGATAAAGGCTTAAAATGAAGAAAGTACAATGGACTTGTTGCAGCTGGAGTTCTTGGAGCCACAACTCTAAAACTTCCTAGTCGAGTGCATTGGATCCTTGGAGAGAAGTGGAACAACTTGAGGGACTGCATGGCAAAGAAAGGGGTTCATTTCTTTGGATTGTGCAGGCTGAGAGGGAAGGAGAGCTTGTTGGTTGGAACTGTTGCCAGAAATATAAATTATGAAGATCATTATACATGTTTTGGGTCGGAATCCCTATGTATACATGTTTAATTTTAGGCCATACTGTCTATGCATATAAGAGTTGGTTGGACTGCCTGTGTGGATTACGGCCAAAGAGCCTAGATTTGTATTGTTAATAACATTGGAATGGTGTTGTGCACTGAGGACATTTCCAAAATAAGGGGAGGGGGATGTAACACCCCAATTTTAACCCTTATGAACTAGAATGTATTATGTAATTGTGACTTAGGTTGGTGAGCCGGTAAAGTTGAAAAGGGGCCAGAGTTCCTAGGAAATGTAATACTTCATATACATTAATAAAACACATCGTTGGATGCAAGACATACAAGGAAACAAGATATAGAGGCTATGATTCCACGAGAGAGGGGGGGCTTAAGGGGCTAATTTTTTTTTATTATATTTTATTTACCCATAATTGATTTTATGGAGAAAAGGGGTTACATGAGCTTCTTGGGGGAGGCCGTGTGGTTCTTGATTTCCAAGTAAGTATATAAACCCATCTTTGGTTTGTTTGGGGGTTGTTCATTACTCTTGGTTAATAATTTCATTTTAGAATTCCTCATTGCACTCTTGTTGAATTCACGTGCTCTTACGGGGAGAATGGAAACAAATGGTTGGAGGAGGAGATCCATTGCTAGATGGATGTAATAGATTACTGATCATTCTAGGAGGGAATGGATTCCTGTGTGCATGAGGTTGATGGTAGTTCGAAAATAATTGTCCACATCTAAGAATCCTTTGAGTTTCCAACAGAGAGATTTCCTAACCAGTAGCACTGGATCCCTGGAGAGAAATGGAACATCTTAAGGGACTACATCGTAGAGAAAGGCGTTCATTTTTTTGGGTTGTGTAGGCTGAGGGGGAAAGATAGATGAGAATTTAGATTTGTTGTGTGGTTGGGAAACCTGAGAACTAGTTAGTCAATTGTTGTGTGTTTCAGATTTGGCCTAGGACCCATCCTTGTGGATTAACAGCCCTAGCTCGGGGGTGACCTGTTGTTGAGAGTAAATAAATAACAATGTCTATGGTTTGGAGGAATGTCCTTGGTCTGCAATTAGTTGGTGAATTTTTTCTTGAAAATATAAGTGCTCTCTGTGTTTTCTGTATAATGTATATTCTGTTGTGTATTTAATTATCTCTGAGATATGTATTTATAATTTGCCTGTCTACTAGTTATTCATTGTGCATGATGTTGGTCCTAAGGTCTGCACCTAACTGCTAAAGGGAAAATGTAGGCCACCTATCAGTTTAGAATGATTTCTTATTTTAATTTTTTTTTGGTTGGTCAGAGGGTTATTCTATCAAGACAAAGGAAAGGTTGGGTTGGAAGAATGGTATGGATGAGGGCCCACCTTGGCTGATGGAACAATAATGACAGACCAGTGAAATAATAGAAAACAGAGGGAAACAACAAACTACTCAATGAATAATCTGCTACAAGAAGTTCAATACTTAAAATATAATTTCAAGACATCAAACATGTATCAGAACACAATAACTCCCACAAGTTGTAGAAAACAAATCTTCACCAAAGCATTAGCTATTTGATAGGTTGCATATCAATAAACATAAGTCATACAATAGCTGAAAGGAAATGAAATGTACGTTGCACAAATCAAAAATTGTATTCAAGATAAGAATAAAAACACATGAAGAGTTGAACGAAACAATGTCATCAAGAGTATATTCACTAGGTAGAGAGCTTTAATCCATGAATAAAATGGGTTCAATCAGTTTGTTGTATTGCTACTCGTTCCTCAAAAATCCGACCATTACAATATCCAAAAGCTAACTATTTAAAGAGTTGGAGAGGTTCTCGTCCTTAGGGGACTGAAACCTAAATTTAGCTAACTGTTCGTAAATCAAATCATTAACTTTACTAAGATACTGGAATTAAACAACAAGAGTGGTTCTTATCACACACATAAGACCACTCTTGCATCTAATCTAGGAAAATGTTGGACTTAATCAAATAAAAACTACTACTGTCTCTGAGACAAAACTGATGCATGCACTAGAGGAACTGAATTGGCTGAAAATAAGCCTCGGAGTGATAGAGCAGAGCTCTGTGTTGAACGATGGTGTGTCTGTGAGCTGTTGGAGGTCACTAGAGATAACCGACTGTATGAGAAGAGTTTGTTGAAGTGTTTCTGGAACTGATCTGCATCGACCCGTGATTGAGACTTAACTCTCTGTCTATGTTTGAGCTTTCAGAAGCTCAGCGCAGTTCATCTAGACTGTACTTGACCCTTCTCCTCGCTTTCATTGTGATAAACTAGTTGTGAACAGGGAGACGTGGAGGCAGGCGTCTAATAGGAAGATGGGATGAGTGGATATGAGGGTAGGTGACATGTGAAGACATATGTCACAAAGTGAGAGGAGTTGTGAATACAATGGAGGCATTGAGAGTATGGATTTGGCAACGCATAGTGAATGATACATGTGGCGTGTAGAGAGAGGAGGAGTAGATATGCTGGGATGTGAGTGGAAGAACAAGTGGAAAAATGCGAGAGGGGGAGTAGATAGGTTGGGATGTGAGTGGAGAATAGGTGGCACGCAAAGAGAGGAGGAGTAGATATGTTGGGAAGCGAGTGGATGAACATGTGGTGAGTAGAGAGAGGAGGAGTAGATATGCTGGGAGGTGAGTAGAGAATAGGTGGAAAAAGGCGAGCGGTGTGGTATTAAAAAAAATCTGGCAGGAACTCAGAGGGGGGGTGTTGTGGGGTATTCTACCCTACGGACTAGCAAGCTAGGGCTCTAAACTTGCATGCAGATCATGACCCTTCCTAAGCTACTTTTAACCTTCTACCCGAATCTGAAACCCCTTTTCTTAGGCAAACATGAGAAGAATAAACCAACCTTTTTCCGACGGTTGAAGTAGATCCTCTGTTGAGCTTTTATCTCCTTGCTGCTACTGCTCCTTCCACAAAGCTTCCTGCAATCAAGACAAAACTACGCATGCATGCTACTGATCTACTAGAGGGTTAGAGATAAAACATAAATCAAATAACATAGATGAGACTCATGTATTCGGGACGGGAAAAGTATCTTTTTCATTAATCTCAATATGAACCAACTTACAATGATTTCTGAGATCGACCACCGTTCCTCGATCCTGATCCTGGGCTCTTCCTCTTCTTTTGTCCTCCAACTGCTGCTTCTTGAGTTTCTCCTAAATCTTGAGGCAAGGCTATAGGGTTGGGACAAAACTGGCTTGGCAATTTGGCAGAGTTCCTTTGCTATGATTTTTTTCCTTGTTTGAATAGTACCCCTACCCCTCCTTTTATAGGCTAGAAGGAGCTAGGGTTTTAGGCGAACTCTCGGCCATGCATGGCGAAGAGTTTCAGTTAACTGACAAAAAGCCTCATGTCCCGGCGGAAACTTTCCTGATTTTTTGCTTTGTTAGGTACCCGCGAGCTGTTTTAGGTTAGCCCGCGGATGCCCACGTGCAGTAGAAGAACAGCAAGCGGTCGCCCGTGCCCAGTGAGAAGTTAGGGCGCGGGTTGCTTGTTTTAAGTGGTTTTTTGAGGATTTGTTCAGCATGGCTTTGGCTAGGAAGAGGCATGAGTTGGCCTGATGCCAGGTAAATCTGTATGGTGCATTTTAGGGTTATAACAGATGCCCCCTAATGTGTGAGGTCAGAAGAGCATCTGATGGTCGAAATACATTACCAATTCTTTACCAATCTGTACTGATGTGCTGAATGAGTGAGCCCAGGAATCAGGAATCGGGAAGTGCCATCTGCAAAAAATATCAAATGTCTCACCGAGGCGGGCATACCCATGCTTGGGATAAATCAGAACCATGGCTACCAATCAAATACACTGTAGATCCATGTCAAATAACTATAAAGAGTAGCCGCGAACAATACACAGCGGAGCTACATCTCGAAATCAGAAAGATATACATAGGAAGTATCCATCTCTCAGAAGCTGTCTTGGCCTGATGGCTATTCTTCAGAGCTCGAGCAACAAATTCAAAATCTTCACGACTCGGGTAGGAGTGTAATATGATCGTACGACTACACTACCCAGAGGTCTTCGACGGTTCGTCGGTTACGGACTTGATAATCTTGATGATCAGACTGAAGGCTTCATTGATTTCGAACAAAGACTTGATTGGACGTTCAGGATGGCCGGGTATGCGGACAAGAGACATATTGCAGAGTGGTCGACTCAGGCTAAGTAACAAACTTCCCTTGGACAATAGCACGACAAGTGATAAGACTCAGGCAGCATATCTGTTAATCATAAGTCTACGAAGCAGGAGGCGATGCAAACTCTCCATATGTTTGGAAGAGTAACCAAACGGTGGAGGACACAACTCTGTAACGAGCAAAACTTCCTAAGGTCATACTACATCCCATAGTATTATGCATCAAACAGACAGATGTGCTTTATCCAAGGGTGACTCATAATGCTGCCAACAAAGAAAATAATTTTCCCATCCTCTTTTTGGGGTATATTTGATTTTT
>JASDQU010100736.1:556250-576972 GCA_032191745.1 Picea mariana | reverse complement strand
ATGGTGGGGAAACCACTTACTCGGACCGCCCCCACCATTAAAGGTAGAATGGTTGGGGGGGTCCGAGTTGCAATAAGGACTGTTGATCTGGAGAGGTGGGACACCGCCGATGGAGACTAGCATGGGGGTTATTAGAGGAGAGTCATTGATATGATCGACCTGATGGATCTTCACGATTGAAAATTTCCATATTCATTTCGATAATATCAGTTTGAAATCGATTGCTCTGGATCACTGTGTTTGTCTGCGGGTCTTTCCTGTGCATGTAAAAATGCTTGATCAACCTGTGGTGAGCTCAATCAATAGAAAACTTGATGATAGGTAATTCGAACCAAATACGACATATATTTCATCCTTTCAAGAAAGACAAAACATAAACTCTCAAAGACTCAAACCAGAAATAAACGAATAAGAACCAAGTCACTGAGTAATGGGAAAATGACTTAACCAACCAGAAAAAGGAAAAATTGATGATGGTATGGGGAAAAAGGAGAGGAGAGGCATGGGATGCAGACCTAGGTTACAACATTGGCTCCAATTGGGGATGGATTGTCCCTGTGAGGTGCTAAGAACTGTAGATCGGTGCCTTGAGATTAGATAACTTCTCTTACCTTTCATCACTTGCCCTCATCTCTGTCTGTCAACCCTGCGTATCTGTTACTGTTCTTCAACCATGCATTTTATTGAATTGAAAACTGAAACTGCACCCAATTCCTTATTGGGCTATGGATTCTTTATTCACAGACAACTAACTAATCAAAATCAATAATAAAATAAGTGTCTATGGTAAAAGAGGGGCCTCCCCCCATCCTCAAACAAAATAGTGTTTCAAGAAGCACCCATTTATTGGGCCTCCAAATATCTCTGTATCATCTAGATTGTGTAGGATGAATGTGTTGTTTTTCAAAACTTAAACCACCTTAAAAGGGCCGAACTAGAGGTTGTCGAATTTACCATGCTTGGACTTGTCATCCCTTCTGGCATCCCACCTCAAAACCAGGTCACCTTTCTGAAAAATCTCCTTCTTGGTTTTCTTATCAAAGGATGATTTGATCTTTCTTTGGTATGCCTTTGTCCTTTCATCAAGTTCTTCTCTTCTCTACTGAACTTCTATAATCTGGAAGATTCTCCTTTGGATGTCATTGGGTTCCTCAATATCCTCCTGCAAGAATTTCAGGACTGGTATACCAATCTAAGTAGGAAAAACAACATCTATGCCATAAACAAGTTGGAATGGTGAGGTTCCTAGAGATTTCTTAGTGTTGATCCTATTAGCCCATAAGGAATATTTGAGTTTAGAGTCCCAGGATTTCTTTCTTTCAGTCAACAACTTTTTAATGATCCTGATGAGAGTCTTGTTTGATGATTTTTCCAAGCCATTTCCCTGAGGGTAATAGGGTGTGGAATGTGTCAAGGAAATGTTGCGACTGCCATAGAAGTCAATCATGGATTTGGACTTGAAATCTTGGGCATTTTTCGTTACAAGCTTGTTGGGGCAACCAAATCTGGAAAAAATATTAGTTTCCAGAAAATTCATAATTACCTTGTCAGTGGAATTCCTGGTGAGCACAACCTCAATCCATTTGGTGAAGTAGTTGGTGGCGGTGAGGATCCACTTGTGTTTTCCACTAGAGGGTCTATTTATTTCTCCTATGAAGACTAACCCCCATTGCTGAAACAGACTACTGGCATTGATAGGTTTCAGGGGTAGTGATAGTAACTTTTGTTTTCCTACAAACATCTGGCATTCATTGCATGCTCTAACAATGACAAAGACATCATAGAAAAGGGTGGGCCAGTAATATCATGCCCTCATAATCTTGAGCGTTGTGGCCTTCCAGTGCTGGTGCCCGCCACACACTCCTTTGTGCATTTCTGCTATGACTTGTTTGGATTCATTTTCATCAAGGCATTTTAACAGAATTCCAATAGAATCCCTCCAATACAAGATCTGGTTTGAAATGCAAAATTTGATAGCTTTCAATTTGAGAGACCTAGCCTTCATCTTCTTCACATCTGGTGGACATTCAAAATGCTGCAGAAAATAGATGATGTTTTTATACCAAGGCGAAGAGGAGTAGTTTTCAAATACATGTAAGTTGTCTTATCCAGGCTGTATGATGGGTGCATTTAATTGGGTGAAGATTTGATGCAATTCTAGCACCTTACAGTTTGATTCTGATAGCATCTTGGCTAGTCCTTGCCCCTTGATCAACTTGGTTGGATTTATGTGCAAGTCATACTCCAACGGTTTGACAATCAATCTTCCTCTTTTCCCCTCGTTGTCTGGCTGGACCAGAATCACTTTGACACTACTGCTAGGAACAAATGTTGTTATGCTAGACTGTAGCACATAAAACTCGAAGGCCTTTAGTGCTTTGACTAGTGCATAAGCATGCTTCTCTAATATATCATACTTGAGCTCAACATCTTGGAGGGCTCTGCCAAAAAAGGCTATGGGTTTCTCATGCCCTTCTTCATTTTTTTTGCAGCAGTACAACAACAATTGTTTCCTTTGAGGCAAAGGAAAAGATAAAGAAATCTTTGGTATAGTCAAGGCTGGCCAATACAGGTGCTTCAACTAAATCTTGCTTGATTGTTTGGAAATAATATTTCTCCTCCAAGGACCATTTTATCACAACATCTTTCTTCAACATGTTAGTAATAGGCTTCAGAATTTCAGTAAAGTTTGGCACAAAACGTCTGAGGAAGTTTATCTTACCATCAAAAGACTGGACAACCTTTTTATTTCTGGGGATCTCAATTTTTTGAATGGCACAAACCCTCTTTGGATCAATTTTTATGCCTCCGGATGATATGATGTGGCCTAGGAGCTTCCATTCTGGCATGGCAAAGTGAGACTTCCTATGATTGAGAGATATCCCATACCTCCTGCATTTCTTGAAAACCTGCTCCAAATGCTACAAATGTTCCTCAGTAGACTTCGAGAAAATGGTAATGTCATCTAGGTATATGACCATGAATTTTTCTTTCTCCCCCACAAAATTTATGTCCATGGCCCTTTGAAAAGTGGCTCCTGCGTTCATCAGCCCAAAGGGCATCTTGTCATACATGAATGTTCCCCATGGGGTGGTGAATGTTTTCTTTTCTTTATCTTCCTCACAAACTGCTATCTAGTTATAACCAGAGTATCCATCCAAAAAGGAAATTATGTGTGCACCTACCACCCTATGTAAAATATGATCCATCTTGGGGAGGGGGTAAATTTTCTTTAGATAACACTTGTTGAGATTTCTGAAATCAAAACATAAGCATATCTCCCCACTTTTCTTCCTTACGGGTACTAGGTTGGACACCCAATTTGAATACCTCAATGGTACAATAATCTTGGCATCCAACATTCTTTTTAGCTCCTTCTCAATTATGGACATTAAAATGGGATTAAATTGTCTAATCTTCTATCTGAATGGATTGGAGCCAGCCTTTAGAGGGATCTTGTGCTGGATGATGTCAGTATCAAATGTCTTCAAATCTTCATAGGACCATGCAAAAGTATTAACAAACTTTTTAATGAGACTGACATACCTGTCTTTTTGTTCTGCAACTAATGCTTTGGACAACTTGATGATCTTGGGATTCTCAGTGGTCCCAATATTGCAATTTGTCACCTCCTCTTCTTGATTCGTCATGGCAATTCCTTTGTAAACATCATTGTTGTCGAACAATCTTTCCAAACGCACTAGCCCCTTTGGAATATGATTGGTTTTCAGCTCCACAATGTCATGACCAGCTACTGTCTTCAGTAGATGAGATGCTTGTTGATCTTCTAATTTCTCATTTTCACCTTCTTGACTTTCTTGATCAATTGAGATATTGGAAAATTCCTCAATGGTGCGTGTTGAGGAAAATATATGAATTGATCTTACTCAAGCATTTTTAGACTTCACTTGTCTAAAGCAAAGTAGACGGGAATATCACCCTATGTTTATAGCCAACAAAAATAACATCCTAACTCACAAGCATTAATTAATAGTGCTTAGGCTAGTCTTTTATCAACAAAAAGCTTGCTGGAAATTCACTTTTTATGTAATTTTATGAATATAACAGTTGCTGAAATAAATGTAAGAACATAAGTGAAGACACCAAGATGATAATCAATATAGTTGAGACATAAAGAAATCCTTTATTTCATTCCAATTCACCAAAGAGTCATTTTCTTTACAAAATCTCATACATAAATCTTGGACCAAAGTCAAACTTAGACATCCCCGATAGAAGATACGAAAGGACCTCTGAAAGAAAACCAAAACTGAACTCTAAAAGTTGGATCAGCTTACCACAAACTGCTGCCCACTCGACTCTGCACAATAGCCTTTATTAGTCATGAAATTTAATTCACAAATAGACAAGTCTACACAGACTATCAAAGATAGATCAACACTGAAAAACAAGTGTCTAAATGATTTGATTCAACCCTGAATATTGTTGTCTACAATAAGACCCTACTATCACAAAAGAGAATTAGGCTATGATGAATATATGAATGAATGAAAACTGAACTATCTAAAAATAAACTCAAAGACGAAACCTTAGCATGCTTCTTCTTCTATCCTCCTCCTTGTTCCTCCCTTTCCTTTTGCTTTCAACAAGTTAGAATTGGTTGAAGTAGTTAAACCAACTCATTAGTTAAGTTTAAAAAAAATACTCAACTAAATTTAGTTAGGGTGAAAGGAAATAATTATAATAAGGGTCATAAATAAATAATAACTAGTAGGTGGGACCCCTTGTGACTCACTTTAGTTCATAACAATCCTAACAATCATAACATAACCATTTGTTAAGAAAAACAAACCTCCTTGTGTCTCCCATCAACATATTTACTTTTGGCAATTTTAGCTCATAAAATTTGAAATAATTTCAAAAAATAATACTCATATATCCAAAATAAAACATGTTGTCCAAAGATCCATGAAGTCAACTGTCACCAAACAATAGATAACATAAAACTCAAAAGCCATATTTCCCAGTCTGTGATGCAACCCATCCTTGGTTGCTGCTATCACCTCTTGATTTTCCAGAATTTGCCTTTTCCTGTGCAGAGCCTTTAGGCCTTATCTCACTAATCATGTGGGAACAATCATCCCTCAGATGCATCCGGGAAGACATGAATTTATCAAAGTCTTTGGAGGGTGAGGAAGGGGCAGCAATGGCTTTTCCTTTATCAAATGCATGGTGGGATTAATTCTTCAATCTATTGCTAGCATGGGAGGATTGCAATGGCGAGTGGTTAGGGGAAACTTGGACAATGGGGTTTAAAGGTGGAGGAGCAGCCAAAGACAAGTTGGGCCAGCCACGATGTTGGGATAATGCAGGGTGGGCAATCTCTTGTCATCCATCATTTTCAAGGACCTCAGGTTGTAAGGAGACATGAGGAGGTACAGGGATACTAGGGACTTGTGGGGCTTGGAAAGGAGGCCTTTCAGGCCTAGGTTAGACTATTCCCCACCCAATCCAATCAAAGAATCCGACATGAACCATTTGTCCAAGCTCTTCTGAATCAACGTCAAAATGTATAGAGAACCTGGGCCTTCTTGGGCCTCGGTTCCAGTAACCTCTACCTCTATTTCCTTGGCCATGGCTTCCCCGACTGAAAAAACTCATCCTACATGTGTAATCGATTAGCAAGTAGTCTTTTAAATAACCATGCATGAAAACTCTTAAAAATATGAAATAAATTTGGCTCAAAATGTATCAGGCTCATGCAGTCCAATCCATACAAATTGTTCTACTGTTAATCAACGTGCAGGGGGTGAAAAGGGTTTAGGGACACATGAGGGGTTTTTAATTAGTGAAAATATGATATAATGAAAGGGGAGAAGAAATGGTCACTTCTCGATGACAACAAAAATCAACTGTAAAGAAAACCAATAAAACTTCATTGCAATCCACCCAAGACTCTGCCACTTTCATCCAATTCAACACAAAAATTCCTTTGACTGTAATCAATCTCAAAATAGGGGGTGAAAAATGAATATGGGATATGTGAAGGGTTTGTAATTCATGGAAAATGAGATAATGAGAGGGGAGGATAACAATTAATGTTCATGAAATTGATTAAGTGATCCATAACATTCCACGAAAGAGGATGCATCAACCAACAATCATTTGACCAAATAATAATTCCTATGCATTTAACTAGTTCATTGTTCATTAATCAAATATCCAACACAGTTCCATTACAAAATGGTAAGTATTCCACACAATTTGTAAGAGATTATGTTCCCTTCATCCCCACATTCTGCATTCTATAATAATTTACAAACAATACCAATTTCCAATCTATAACTATCAAAATCGACCATTATCCATGTATTTCTTCAATCCACAACTATATTCAGAAGTCATGTTTTTAAAATGATAATAAAGTCACTATTACTGCAAAAGAGCCCATCAAAATGCAATGATATTCATTAGCATCTATAGGCAGTAACCCAAATAATCAATACCAAATTGCCACGCCTGAAATGACAATTAATCATACAACCAATAACCACCATTTAGACACAAGCTTTGTAGGAGTAATATTCCCAGGCAATGTAGTTATACCACTGTAAAAACAAAACAATTCGATGTAACTCAAAAGCAGGGCCACCTATCCAACACGACTATCATCAACAATACGCCTGCCTTAACCAGTGGTCATTTGCAATAAATACCATGCTTAAAAATTTGTGGGTATCCCTAAGTATAAAGAACAAGATATCCATACTACACACAGTGCACAACTAACAAAACTCCACGGTGCAACATTTCCAGTTATCAAAACAAACACACAACCACGATAATAACTCAACATATTGTGTTGAGCTATCGATTTAATATAAGATTTCTTTGATTTAGTCACACTGTGATTGACCAATATGTGCACACTCAGGATTATTCAACCAACAAACGCAAGGATGCAGTGGATATACTTTCTACAGTCATCTAGTTCAGTAGTCATTCGACCCCAAAGAAAACCATAATTACCATGCTCATTAATTTACTTTGCAAAATACCATACACAGAACACGATATGTGTGTGAAACACAAAGCATTCATAACCAATGCCAACCATCATCCCAATCATCATAAGTGCAGATACCAGTGACTGTATATCAAACCACAATTCGCCACTGTTGTAAAACAAAATAATCAATCAAACAAGCTATAGCAACGATGTGTACCCTTGCATCGAAATGAAACGGGGCAGAAGCCTTCCCCGTTAATAATACCGAGTTATTTAACATGAGGAGGGTGACTGTGAACTTTATAAGTGCAATTGACAATGTAAGGTTTATCGCTATTATCACAAAGGCGGTAACTAAATGCCATACTAACACGACTGTCATACGATCAATGGTGAGTCCATACTCAAAGTAATCAACCACAATAACCTATAGCAACTTGATAGGCCCGAGAGTCTTCCTCCGAAAATCCAGACCAGAGGGTCAAGGGTTTTTCTCAATAGCCATCACATGAGGAACAGAGCCAACTTCTCGTAATAGTGAAACTTCAAGGCCAGAGGTGTACACACAGAGAGAGACATGAGTCATTTGTGGACAGGTAACAATTCCATGATAGGGGCCAAAAAAATAAAGTAGGACTCTATTCTGGCCTGACAAAGGTTATTTAATGCACACAGGGTATAACCCTCGTTCTTTCTGGTCAACAATCACAACATAGAGGTGAAGACAGGGACGAGGAAGAGCAAAAACCTTAATTTGTGACTCTTGGAGGTGCAATCAACTAATGTCGAAGTGAAACACAACATAGTGACGCAAAAAACCTTCGACCATTAACCCCAAGAAACCAGAGACTAGATTTAGTGACAGTGCGTGAAGATAGATATCCACCCAAGACTTTAAACAAAAACCCTCCAACCAAACAACAGTGATAACAAAGAACTTTCACCTAGGAAATCAACAACCTCAAAAAACTCAAAAATGCTACAGGAAGAAACATTCACTCTTCATTTCCAGAACCAAATTTCATACAGTTACAAAAATTAGGAAAACACAAACCCATACACATGAGCCATTAATTACGCCGAAAGGCGTATACCTATTGGAGATGGGCACAATTAATGATCTTTTAATCTTAAATTCTAATCTGATGGTTATGCATTGAAGATGCTGGTATATTCTTAGTCGTCCTCCAAAATCAATGGATCAGATTTATTGTTGATAACTTCTTTGCATTTATAAATGCATCCGTTACCCTGTTTACTTTTTAACATTTACCTAATCATATTAAGAAATTACTGTAACATCATATGATTGCCACGTTTAAATGATTAACTTTTGGAATTCTTCAAAGTTTAATTATCTGACTCAGTTAGAATTTCATTATCTGGCTGAGTTTTATTTTAAAATGAAATTTTTTTATCGACCGTAACTCTTTCGGCGTTCACCAGCCGTGAGTTAGCGGCTGTGCTAGTTATTTCATAACCAGAATTAAGACAAGAATGGCCAAGAAAGAATATACATGTTAATCAAATTCGTTAAAATGAGAACTGGCCGAGCGGTTCCAACCTGCTAAAACTTCAGAGCATATACACAACAGCAAGATCGAACAATGGCCCGACTAGGGTGGCGGCCAACAGGAAGGGTAAAGGTGACGTGCAGTAAATGCATGTCGCCTCCACCCACATTACATTAACTCATTAGTACATGCCAACAAGCCCTTCATTAAAACCATTAATTTAAAATCTGTGTTGGAATCTACATCAATTTCTTGCTAATTGCACCATCCACATCATATATCCAATTTCTAACTGGCCCATATTGTATGTCAACTATACAATCCAAGAAAATCATGTATAGAATTATTACCAATAGCACAATCAAACTGTACCATAGCCTAATCACCATGCATAAGGACTATATAACTCTATTAAAATCGCATGGTCATTAACTTCCATTCCCTTGTCAAAAGCACCACCCATATTCATATTCCCAATATAAATCAATTAAATCGTATGGTATCATATTTCTATCTAGCATCTAACCATAACTATTAAGTCCTTTATGCATGTAGTATAGTACAACTGCAGAATTGGATCCCTCACTTTTGCATTTGTTGTAGTATTGTGTATTTCTCAAAACTACCCTTTATGTATGTTTACTATCATGTTTGTTGTGCAGGCGTGATCAAAACAGATAGCAATGATATAAAGGCCATAGTAACATGAAGCAACAACATTTCCAAAGCTCAACTCATACCAATAACAACAATACTTCGTCAGCCATTTAAAATCATGTCGCGCATTATCACAACATAAAAAAAAATGAGCAGATATGATCTTCAACAGTTCAAGGGGGTCCCACCTACTAGTATTATTTATTTTTTATAATAATAGGATTTAGCAACACTTTGCGGGCGAAACTACGTGGACGTTTTCAATCATCAACAAACTGGAGACTGCATAAGAAAATTTGTTTTTAACAGATTTAGAACTCAGGACTCGTGGTTTCGTGGACCAAAACAACAAGTCAAGAAGACATAACTCGGATGATTATGCAACAGGGGGAAGAAAGCGGATTTAATGGAAAGATGACCGGGAATTGGGGAATAACTCATGAAAAGTGTTAAGTATGAGGGGTTTTACCAATGTATGCATAATTGTTTGACTGGAATATGATTTTAACCTTCAAGGAGGAAACCTTATAGACTTGCTCTTAAGATCTCAATGGATGAAGAAATGGCAAGAAGA
This sequence comes from Picea mariana, assembly GCA_032191745.1. Taxonomy (NCBI): domain Eukaryota; kingdom Viridiplantae; phylum Streptophyta; class Pinopsida; order Pinales; family Pinaceae; genus Picea; species Picea mariana. Next base: position 567,257 of record JASDQU010100736.1, on the reverse strand, counting down.
AGCGGGAAATAACCAATTCCTTGTAAGACAGTTGTGGAAATATGTAACAATTTCAAGGGCCCTTTAGGGGAGACATCATAACAGTTGTGTAAGCTTCATTGTTATTGACTAACAATGCTTTGCAAGAGTGTCACTGTGGTAGAATTGATCCAACATTTAACCTTGATGAAATTTTAAAATATGATAAAGACAAAATCGCAACATAAGTGATAATGCAGAAATTAAAATAGCAACAGTAAAAGACGGAAATAAAATGCAGCAATAAAATAACACTCAACTTAGAAAGCAGAAATCAAAGTATTGTAAAGTGGAAAGAAGCACAAAAATTGAAAGCAAAGCTAAGCTACTAGTATATATAAAAAACCAATCGGTATAAAAACCTTTCACGCTGGTCCCTCACAATACTTCAAGTGAGGACTGTTCATGTTGTAGGAAAACCATTGTCTCTGTAATTCCCTCAAAATTTCTGAGTTAGTGTCCAAGACAACAGTAATCTGGAAATGACCCAACACCTGAAATTCTGGTGTGATTATCAGCCCCTTGACACATACGATTAAATAATCAAGATAAGCATGGAGACTACCCAATTCATTAAAAGTCGTGTGTATTGGCCTTTTAAGGGCGATACTTGCATCAAATAAGCCAAAAGGCAGGTAGTTGTAAGACATAGTATCGCAATTTATAAGAGTGGTTTTGTGGCGATTTTCCCTTTCTACTTTGATTTTACTGTAACGAAACAAACTGTCAAGTAAGGGATCCCACTATGACTCTACAACCTATTGCAGAAACATTTCCATATTGAGAGGATGGAAAGGGTTCTAATATTGTCAGTGTTCTTCGAAGCAGATTCCCAATTGGAAACCCATTCAGGGTGGACTAGAAAAAACATTTTAGTCCTTAAGAAACCTCTCATCTCCGTTCGAAAGGTTGCTTTTAGTGCAGAGTTAACAAGTCCATGTTTATGCCTAGATGGTTTCATAGTACACTGAACAAGACTTGGATCAAAACCACGAGGATCCACATTAAACCAAGCAAAAACATTTTGAAATCCACCAAGAAACTCGACATACCTCATCTCTTATTTATCAGAACCTCAGACACTCATTTTAACGTTCTTCGGAGATCCAAGTGTCCTAATGTTCATGGATATGGTTTCAACCACCTTCTTTCGTAACTCCTCTTCTTTCTGTTTTTCTTTGTTGCCTACAATACTCAATGAAAACGAACCCTCGAGAGGAGTTAAGCCCTTAGGAATCTCATTGTGTTCTATAGATATAATCTCCAGGGGCTTAAGAGGTTCATTTTGGATGACAACACAATTTCTTTCCCCGTTAGGGATGGCCTTCCAGAATTCTTCATTTTCAGAAATGTATGGATGATGCAGATATTGGAAAGCATAATCAGGCCAGCAAGGTAAGAGTTGTTGAGTAGGCAAGGCTGCAAAGACAACTAACCAATCAACTATTGAATTCAACTCCTTTTTAACATGAGTGATGTTGAAATATAGAAGGTTTGAGACAAGTTCCCAAATATTTTGGGAATATTGTTCCATCATCTTGTCGCTAGGAGAGAAAGTCTTACGTATCAGGTTTACAACAAGCTCATAATTTCCGAAAAATGAAAGGTGACCACAACCAATATTAAGAGCGTTCTCAATGCCCAACAACAAATCTTTGAATTCAACGACATTGTTTAAACAAGCAAACTCCAACCTATATGACAGATTACAAATTTTTCCTACAGGAGAAACCAAGATAATGCCAACCCCATTACCTTCACTAGAGCATGAACCATCAAAGTGAATATGCCATATATCATCATCTAAATCAATTTTTTCCAAAGGAATTTTATCTTCCTCAGTGAAGATGAAATACACTCCTAGGTCTTCTTAGATATGGTTTACGCTAGATTGCAGAACACTCTCTATGTAGGGTGAAATTCTTCCCTCTCTAAGGACTATGATATTCTTACCATTCTGAGGAACGGATAAATGTGTCTCATCGAGTGAGAGGTATCCACCTGTCATGGCTTGCCAATCTCTCCCCAATATAATTGAATAATTGTTCATAGACATATCAATCACCTGAATGTTGAGGGTTGTCCTTATCTCAGGGTGAGCGCATAAAACCAAGGTTACATCCTTAATCTCACCTATGGTTGTTTGTTGTAGACTATTACAGGAGAGCATGCTTCTGGCATTTTCATTTGTACAATACAAGCCTAGCTCTTCCATAATAATCTTCGACATGACACTTGGGCCTGAACCACCATCAATGAGGCAACAATGGGCAATCTTATCCATGATATTTATAGAAATATAAAAAGGGGATTTTTTTACAGGGTATCTAAAGTTATGTACACCTACTTTATTTACAGAAGAATCCTCTTCATTTACCTCTTCGGAAAGATTGGCTACAACATAAGCTTTTCCTTCCATGAATTGTTTCAAATGCATCTATTGTTCAGGGATGGAAACCATGTCTAGGAGGTTTGCATCTTCTTTGATGTTGGCCAATTGATTCAAGATATTGTATTTGGAAGAGGGAGGAGGGGAAATGATTCCTTGACTCTCAGGAATTTTAGGAACCTAGGGTGCATCAGCGGTTGAGGATGAGCTCGGGATAGAAGAACTGTGGGGAGGATCAAATTTTCCCTTGGGAGCATAGGCTTTGTTTCTAGTATTGATAACCATGACATCCTCTAGCTCCGCAAAGTCTAGGAAAACGATAGTATCTTCTGGTCTCTTACCAAAGATCTTATCTTTGGCACTCTTTTTTACCTCACATGTAGTTTCTTCGTGGTGTTCCTCGCAAAAGTTACACCAACTCTGAGGCAGGATAGCCTTAGGCTAAAAATTGTTCTCAATTGGGTTTTTAAAAGGGGGTGCAGAAGAGGATGAAGCTCCAGGGGTGAGAGGGGAGATAGTATCCTTCCGCTCAAATGGTATCATATGATTGTTCATATCTTGTACTAGATGCAAGAGAGCGGACATGTCTATCTGTTTGAATGATTCTCCCTGGGGAAGACCAGTTCTTTCAAGTTGTTCTTCATACTCTGAACATGTATGTAGAGCGGAACCGATATTATCAATGGTTTTTTCCTCAAGCCTGTGGTGGTAGGGATAAGGCAATGCATTGTAGTAATTCATGAATGCGACTTGGTTCTAGGGGCAGATAAGTTCAAGGATTTGATTGTACAATTTGGTGAAATGCAAGTTGAAAGACTTGATGGTCTCACCCTCCTTGTAGGTAACATTATTGTATTCCCTTAAATTCTTGGAAAGGAATTTGGATTGCCCATAAGTGGATCGGAACCAATAGATTAAATCATCCCCAGTAGATAGGATCTTAGGAGGAAGGTCAAAGAAGTTGGTCGTGACCTTTCCTTCCAAGGAATTGACAAACAAGCGCATGAAAGTGTCATTGTTGTTATCCCCTATGTTATGAAAAGCATTAGAAAATGACACTAGGTGTTCATTGGTACTGACAGTGTTATTCCCTGAAAACTTAGGAAAATGCTCTTTAAACTTCGGAAGTGGGCGAGTAGCAGGTGCTAAGTTAAGAGGAGAGGACACATGCCACGGTGTGGTTGTGGCATCTTCTTTGAATTGAAAAAGGCTATACTTTTTAGTGACTTTGGTGGGGTTTGTAGTAGATTGGATCAGGATATGGTGGTTGTATAAGATACCAATCACTAAAGACGATGAAGATTGGGAAGATGAAGCATTTCCAGTGCCACTAGAACCACCACTAGATGTCATCTTGCAAATGAGAGATGAGGGAAAGAAATATGAGTTGGATGAATCAAATAAAGTCCTCCTTAGAGCACCTTGTTGGATAGATAACACTACGTTTCTTCTTCCTATTTTGGAAATAGGACTGATTTCAGGTGATAATCCTCTTCTTCTTCTAGAAGCATGAGAATATAAGGACATGAAAGAAAGGCCAAAACTAAAGAAACAAAAGGTTACTACTAATTTTTGGGTTGCCTACGTCTAGCTTCCAATTGTTCTTGAGCACTAATATCTCTTTCAATTGTTGCCCAATAACGGTTAAGCTCAGCACGGGTCCTAGCAGTGTCTAAAATAGTATGAAACGGGTTCAAAGCAATGTTGGTCTGGTCTTGGAGACCGGGCTCAATATTGGGCTGCCTTGCAACATGAACAATCATGAATAGCAAAACAGTCAAAGAATCAATAACAAAAAAAGAAATATGTATCGATGAAAATCAAGTATAAAAAAAAAAAACCGGAGAGATATCGAAGATCTCCCCAGTATGGTTGCCAAATAAATGTTGAGGAAAATATATGAATTGATATTACTCAATCATTTTCAGACTTCACTTGGCTAAATCAAAGTAGATGGGAATATCACCCTATGTTTATAGCCAACAAAAATAACATCATAACTCACAAGTATTAATTAAGAGTGCTTAGGCTAGTCTTTTATCAACAAAAAGCTTGCTGGAGATTCACCTTTTTATGTAATTTTATGAATATAACAATGGCTGAAATAAATGTAAGAACATAAGTGAAGACACCAAGATGATAATCAAGACAATTGAGACATAAAGCAATCATTTATTTCATTCCAATTCACTAAAGAATCATTTTCTTTACAAAATCTCATACATAAATCTTGGACCAAAGTCAAACTTAGATATCCCCGATGGAACATACAAAAGGATCTCTGACAAAAAACTAAAACTGAACTCTAAAAGCTGGATCAACTTGCCACAGACTGCTGCCCACTCGACTCTACACAAAAGCCTTTATCAATGATGAAAATTAATTCACAAACAGACAAGTCTACACAAACTATCAAAGATAGGTCAACACCTCTGAAAAACAAGTATCTGAATGATTTGATTCAGCCCTGAATATTATTGTCTACAATATGACCCTGCTATCACAAAAGAGAATTAGGTTTTGATGAATATATGAATGAATGAAAACTGAACTATCTCAACATAAACTCAAAGAGAAATCCTTAGCATTCTTCTGCTTCTATCCTCCTCCTTGTTCCCCCCTTTCCTTCTGCTTTTAACAAGTTATAATTGGTTGAAGTAGTTAAACCAACTCATTAGCTAAGTTTAAACAAAAACTCAACTAACTTTTGTTAGGGGGAAAAGTAATAATTATAATAAGGGTCATAAATAAATAATAACTAGTAGGTGGGACCCCTTGTGACTCCCTTTAGTTCATAACAATCATAACATAACCATTTGTTAAGAAAAACACACCTCCTTGTGTCTCCCATCAACATATTTACTTTTGGCAATTTTAGCTCATGAAATTTAAAATTATTTCAAAAAATAATACTCATATATCCAAAATAAAACATGTTGTCCAAAGATCCATGAAGTCAACTATCACAAAACAATATATAACATAAAAATCAAAAGCCATATTTCCCAATCTATGATACAACTCTTCCTTGGTTGCTGCTATCAACTCTTGATTTTCTGGAATTTGCCTTTGGTTGTGCAGAGCCTTTAGGATTTATCTCACTAATCATGTGAGAAAAATTGTCCCTCAAATTCATCTGGGAAGACACGGATTTATCAGAGTCATTGGAGGGTGAGGAAGGGGCAGCAGTGGCTTTTATTTTATCAAATGCATGGTGGGATTCAATCTTCAATCTCTTGCTAGCATGGGAGGATTTCACTGGCAAGTGGTTAGGGGCAGCTTGGACAATGGGGTTTAAAGGTTGAGGAGCAGCCAAAGACAAGTTGGGCCAGCCACAATGTTGGCAGACTGTCGGGTGGACAATCTTCTGCCATCCATCATTTTCAGGGACCTCAGGTTGTAAGGAGACATGAGGAGCTACAGGGATACTGGGGGCTTGTGGGCCTTGTAAAGGAGGCCTTCCAGGCCTAGGTCAGACTATTCCCTGCCCAATCCAATAAAAGAATCCGGCATGAACCATTTGGCCAAGCTCTTTTGAATCAACGTCAAAATATATAGAGAACCTGGGCCTTCTTAGGCCTTGATTCCAGTTACCTTTACCTCTGTTTCCTCGACCATGGCTTCCCTGACTGAAAAAAATCATCCTGCATGTGTAATTGATTAGAAAGTAGTCTTTTAAATAACCATGCATGACAAATCTTAAAAATATGAAATAGATTTGGCTCAGAATGTATCAGACTCATGCAGTCCAATCCATACAAATTCTTCTATTGTTAATCAACGAGCAAGGGGGTGAAAAGGGTTCAGGGACACATGAGGGGTTTGTAATTAGAAAAAATATGATATAATGAAAGGGGAGAATAAATGGTCACTGCTTAATGACAACAACAATCAATTGTAAAGAAAACCAATAAAACTTCACTGCAATCCACCCAGGACTCTGCCACTTTCATCCAATTCAACACAAAAATTCCCTTGACTGCAATCAATCTCAGAATAGGGGTGAAAAATGAATATGGGATATGTGAAAGGTTTGTAATCACGAAAAATGAGATAATGAGAGGGGAGGATAACGATTATTGTTCATGAAATTAATTAAGTGATCCATAACATTCTGCGAAAGGGGATGCATCAACCAACAATCATTTGACCAAATAATAATTCATGTGCATTTAACTAGTTCATTTTTCATTAATCAAATATCCAACATAGTGCCATTACAAAATGGTAAGTATTCCACACAATTTGTAAGAGATTTTGTTCCCTTCATCCACACATTCTGTATTCTATAAAAATTTACAAACAATACCCATTTCCAATCTGTAACTATCGAAATCGACCACTGTCCATGCATTTCTTCAATCCACAACTATATTCAAAAGTCATGTTTTCAAAATGATAATGAAGTCTCTATTACTACAAAAGATCCCATCATAATGCAATGATATTCATTAGCATCTATAGGCAGTAGCCCAAATAATCAATACCAAATTTTCATGCCTGAAATGACAATTAATCATACAACCAACAACCACCATTTAGACACAAGCTATGCATGAGTAATCTTCCTAGGAAATGTAGTTATGCCACTTTAAAAACAAAACAATTCGATGTGACTAAAAATATGGGCCACCTATCCAACACGACTGTCACCAACAACATGCCTGCCTTAACCGGTGGTCATTTGCAATAAATAACATGCTTAAAACTCTGTGGGTATCCCTGAGTATAAAGAACAAGCTATCCATACTACACACAGTGCACAGCTAACAAAACTCCACTGTGCAACATTTCCAGTTATCAAAACAAACACACAACCACGTTAATAACTCAGCATATCGTGTTGAGCTATCAATTTAATATAAGATTGCTTTGATTTAGTCACACCGTGATTGACCAAGTTATGCACACTCAGGATTATTCAACCAACAAACATAAGGATGCAGTGGATATACTTTCTACAGTCATCCAGTTCAGTAGTCATTCGGGCCCAAAGAAAACCATAGTTACCATGCTCATTAACTTACTTTGCAAAACACCGTACACAGAATGTGACATGTGTGTGCAACACCAAGCATTCGTAACCAATGCCAGCATCATCCCAATCATCATAAGTGCAAATACCAATGACTGTATATCAAACCACAATTCGACATTGTTGTAAAACAAAATAATCAATCAAACAAGATGTGGCAATGACGCGTGCCCTCGCATGGAATCAAAATGGGGCAGAAGCCTTCTCCATTAATAATACTAAGTTATTTAACATGAGGAGGGTGACTGTGAACTTTAGAAGTGCAATTGGTAATGTAAGGTTTATTGCTATTATCACAGAGGCAGTTGTTGATTAAGGTTGGTTATCATTGATGTCAAACCTTGAAGAAAGCCCCATAGCACAAAGGTTTGGGTAATGGACCCAATATTGTTTTATGTAAATATGACTCATTATTTTTTTGTTATGGTTGATAAGTGTTGGACAACTGAGAGGGGGGGGGGTGAATCAGTTGTTTCCGTGCTTAAACAATTATGCTTATTTTAAACTCTTTGTAGAAACATTGAATGATGATCACAATAATGCAGGGAAATAAAAAATGGCACATTCAACATCAGTCACATATATGAGAAACACAGAGACAGATATTTCCCGAGGAAACCCATACAGGGTAAAACCTCTTTTTCTTTATATGATAAGTAATAGTTACATTCTTTACATTATCATACATATGAGTACCAACTCATAATGAGGCTACAACCTCAGTTTTGAAAGCTACTACTTGCTGAGAGAACCAACTCTCTGTTTTCTCTTGCAACCACTAGAAGGAAGCACCAACTCCCTGGTTTCTCTAGCACCAACTCGAAGGAAGCACCAACTCCCTGAGTGTTTCTAGCACCAACTGGATGGAAGCACCAACATCCAATCAAACAAGCACCAGCCTGTATAACAGAGAACAAGAGTTCTCCCTTGCACCACCCTGCCACCTTGGTTTCTCTGGCTGCAACCAGGTGAAAGCTACAACTCCCTTTGTTCAAGCACCCACTTGAACCTCTGAGGACAACAGTCCTCCCTAGCACCTCCCAACCACCCTGAAATATAAATTCCTTGTTACTAAAACTTATTACAGTGATATAAAGTTATTCAATGGCTTACCAGCCTTGTCGCTATTTTGTTACACTGCTTTTCCCTGTCTGCATCAGTGTCTTCTACACACCCCTTGCACTTTCTGTTCTTTTGCATTTTATGCTCTCTGCACCATATCCTTTCAATACAACATTCCTCTACTGTGCATTTCTTCTCATGTGCTCTACCTCCTTGCACACACCTTGAATTCTGCTCCACATCGACAACGCTTATCTCTTCTTTGTTCGGCATTCTTATAGTCTCTATTGTCTTTGTGCATGCAATATTCCCTATGCCTTTGCATGCTTAATCCATGCCAAATTCCTCCACATCTTGAGTGCTCTGCATGATCATCATAGTGACTCTTCAACTTCTCTGGTAGTTCAACCCCTGTGTCTATCATCACTAGGTGTTATGCAGAGATTCCTTTTTCTCTCTCGCAGTTGACACTCTTCATCTTCTCTATTACAATCAAGATCATCCTTTCTATTTCAGTTACGAGCTCCAACCCTCATCCAACTGTCAATTTACTCCACGAATCGTCTTCATTCCACTGGCAGATTCCATGTAACTCTTCAGCTCCTCTGGAAATCGCACAGAAATATTTTCTCATCATCTGGTAGAAACCATCAATGGTTTCTAGCAGTTACACTGTGAGGATCAATATTAGCCCTTGAATCGTGCTCATGATCACCTCCATCGTTGGATTAACTCTAATGAGTTCTTGCGTTATTTACCCGTTTCGCACTTTCGCATTTCAGAGATTCTGCGATGAGACATCTTGAGTCTCCATGTCACGAGTTCCGAAACTCCGAAACGGATTTTTTCTGCACTGGCTCCTTCCTTTATATGACCATGGCTATGACCAAGCACTTATGCATAAAGTGCTTTCGCGACTTCGCATTTCGTGAATTTGGCTTTTCGGGATCTCGCAAACTTATGAATTTCATTGACCCTGATCGACGATCCACGATCTCAATGAATAGATGGTCCATATTTCATCTTGAATCAATGGCTCAGATCATATCGTGATTTTTCATATCGCGATTATGGAGATGAAGGTTCTTGTCACTCCAACTTGCGATAAACGATATTCCGAAATAAAGTTGGATCGATGGTCCAGATCACAACTTGATCCGACGGCTGCGATTAAATTGCGATTTCGCATCTTGTGAGTTCTTCGATGGAGGATCTTATCACTCCAAGTTGCGATACATGAAACGCTGAAATGGTGTGGGATCAACGGTCCTGATCAACACTTGATCTGATGGCTCAGATTAAATCGCGATTTCGCATCTCGCAATTTCTTCGATGGAGGATCTTGTCACTCCAATTCACAATACGCAAAATGCCAAAATGGTGCGGGATCAACGGTCCCAATTAACACTTGATCTGATGGCTTAGATCATTTCTTGATTTCGCGATTTCGACATTATTGATGTTCAGTGTTCTTGTCACTTCAAAGTCCCGATCCGCGAAACTCCGAACTGGGGTGTTTGACATGCTCTGATCTTCTTCCACACGTCCCTCTTGGATCAACGGTCCAAAACTGTCCTATCCACCTCGCAGCTTCACCATATCTAACGGCTATTGGTCCTTCGTAGATACCCCAGATCCTACAGCCTAGATCTTCTTGCGATTTCGACACTTCGCGATTTCGTTGTTCTTGCCATCGTTGTTCTTTTCCATTGTTGATCTTTCATGATTTCGTTGTTCTTGCCATCACTATTATTTTCCATTACTGATCTTTGCCATCACTATTCTTTCCATCAATGACAAGCTTACTCCCAACTGTAAACCTTCCAACAATCTCCCCCTTTGGCATTGATGGCAACAAAGGAACCCTTGTTCTTTTCTCCCCCTTTGACATCAATGTCAAATAAAACACGCTCCCCCTGAGTTGTTGCATTAATTTTAGGCGATATCAGATATGCAACCAATACAGGACTCCCCCTAACAGTATGGACTCTCTTAGATGTGAGATGGGATGACACCCAACTTCTGTCTAAGATATTCAAATGGTGTCTTTGCTAGAGGTTTAGTAAAGATGTCTACAATTTGTTCTGTAGTGGGAATGTAATTGACCTGAACAATTTGATTGGTGACCTACTCTCTCGGAAAATGATATTTTATGGGAATATGCTTGGTCTTGGAGTGGAATACATGATTTTTAGACACACTGATGGCACTAGTGTTATCACAATGAATTAGGATCGGTGCAGTGTATTTTACCTCCAAATCTACAAGTGTCTGAATCATCCATAATATCTGAGTGAAACATGTAGCAATAGCAATGTACTCTGCCTCTATGGTTGATAAAGAAATGGAACCTTGCTTTTTACTAAGCCAGGCTACTAAGGAGTCATCCTGGAAGAATGCTCCTCCACTGGTGCTTTTTCTCTCATCAACACAGTTTGCCCAATCTACATCTAAATAAGCAGTCAACTGAAGATTTTGATTTATGGGATACCACAGACCATAA
>JASDQU010100736.1:530345-551061 GCA_032191745.1 Picea mariana | reverse complement strand
ATATGATCTTTGATCAACATCAGGTGAATCATCATCCTTGCTTAATTTACATCCAGTTACCATAGGTGTACCCACAGGTTTAGAATCTTCTATTTGAAACCTTTTCAGCATTTCTCTTAGATATTTTTCTTGAGAAATGAACATCCCTTCGGACCTCTGAGTAATTTGCAGACCAAGAAAAAATGGCAGTTCTCCTATCATATACATTTCAAATTCAGACTCCATGGCAGAATAAAACCAGTGTACCAATGAATCCTTATTACATCCAAATATGATGTCATCTACATAGACCAATATGATGAGTAGATCATTATCCTCTGCTTTAATATACAGATTGTTTTCAGTTGTTCCTCTCTTGAACCCTTTGTCTTTGAGATATGTATCCAGTCTATGATACCAGGCTCGAGGGGCTTGTTTTAAACCATATAAAGCTTTCTTCATCTTGCATACTAAGTCAAGGTTATCAGACAGTTTGAAACCCTCTGGTTGTTCCATATAGACTTCTTCACTTAAATCTCCAATTAGAAAGGCTGACTTGACATCCATTTGGTAGACTTTAAATCTCTTATGACAAGCATAGGCAAGAAACATTCTGATAGCTTCTAATCTTGCTACAGGTGCAAATGTTTCATCAAAATCCAGTCCTTCTATCTGAGCATAGCCTTTACAGACTAACCTTACTTTGTTCTTGATAACTTGTCCTTGCTCATTCAACTTATTCTTAAAGATCCATTTGGAGCCAATGATGTTTTTACCTTCAGGTATTTGAACCATCTCCCACGTATTGTTTTTCTCAATCTCATCAAGTTCTTCATTCATTGCTTTAACCCAGTGGTCATCTTTGCTAGCTTCATTAAAATTCTTGGGTTCCATCATGGATATGAAGGCTATATGAGATTGTTCGGTGTTTTTGATTAGCTTTCTCCTGGTTTGTACACCTTTGTCTTTTTCTCCAATTATTTGACTTGCAGGATGATTCTTTTGAGTGATTCTGGAGGAGGAATTTGTAGTTGACTGTTGATTTGAGTCTGTCTGAGTGTCTGAGTCTTCATCTGATTCATAGTCTTCATTTTCTGATTCTTGGACCTGTTCATCTTCAGCTTTAGCTGTGTCTTCTGAAGAAGACTCATTACTGTACACCTCTCTTGCTGGGATTCCTTCATCAATTTTTATATCAATACAGTCAACCATTTTATGCAGCCTCTTATTATAGGATCTATATCCTTTACTATTTGTAGCATACCCTAAGAAGATACCTTCATCAACCCTATCATCATATTTTCCGAGGTTCTCATCATTATTCTTTATGTAGCATTTACTCCCAAAGACTCTGAAGTCTTTGATTGAGGCAGGTCTTCCAAACCATAATTCCTAAGGTGTCTTGTCACTTTGTGGTCTGAGGTGAGCTTTGTTAAGCACATGGACTGTTGTGTGTATTGCTTCAACCCAGTAGGTTTGACCAATGTTCTTTTCATTCATCATTAACCTGTCCATTTCCTGCATTGTTTTGTTTTGCCTCTCAACTACTCCATTTTGTTGTGGAGTTCTTGGGATTGTGTATTCTCTTTTGATCCCATGGTCATCACAGAATTCCTTGAAGTCTCTTGACATAAACTCTCCTCCCCGGTTTGATCTTACTGCCTTTAACCTCTTCCCTGTTCGAGTCTCAGTTAAAGCCTTAAATAGTTTAAACTTCTCAAATGCTTCATCTTTTTCCTTGAGAAAGGCAACCCAAGTAAGTCTGGAGTAATCATCGATAATCAACATGAAGTAGTTTTCTTTCCCCGTGCCTTCCTGTCTTGATGGTCCACATAAATCCATATGAACTAGTTGGAGTGGTTTTTCTGTTGAAGTAAAACTCTTGGACTTAAACTGTGTCCTGTTTTGCTTCCCTACTTAGCAGGGTTTACACATTGAATCTTGGGGCTTTGATATCCTCAGAAGATCTTTTACTGCCTCAAGTTTTTTGAGTTTGATTAAGTGGTCAAAGTGTAGATGTCCAAGTCTCCTATGCCATAGCCATCTTTCATCATGTTTGCTTAGATGCCACTCTTCTCTATTTTCTTTCAGCACATATACATTATTTTTTGTCCTTATGCCTTTGGCCACCACTTGTCCTAAGTTTACAGACTTTATCTTGTAGTCCTTGGATGTGAACAACACTTCCCATACTCTGTCACACATTTGACTTACACTGAGCAGATTATGTTTCAGCCCATCCACAAGTAGAACATCTTGGGATTTTCCTTTTCCATTTAAGCTCACCATTCCTTTGCCCTTTATTTTCCCTGGAGCATCATTTCCAAAGGTTACGTTTCCTGGTCTGCTTTCACTTAGAGATAGAAACTTGCCTTTGTCTCCCATCATGTGTTTGGAGCATCCACTGTCTATATACCAAGGATTCGTTTTTCTTTGAGCGGACAACAATAATCCACACTTGTCACTTTCCTTCTTCTTCCAAAACTTGACATTTTCAGCAGGGGATTTCAAATCTGGTTCATATTCCCTTAAACGACAATCAATAGATTTGTGTCCATAGTTATGACAGATGTATCATTCAATCTCATTGTTCAACAGGTCAAACTTATTGGTGCAACGTTGTCTACTTATTGACTGTTGATTATTTCTTGACCTCTTTAGTTGCATGTCCCTAGACTTAATTTGGTAATTGGCAATCAGTGAAGGTTTGTTACTTGGTTGCATCATCCTTTGTTGTGGAAAGTATTTATTCTTTTGAAATCTTAATTGCTCATGTCTAAGTCTTAAGGAACAATTTACAGCTTTGTGACCAAAGTTAGCACAGTAGAAACAATAGCCATAGAAAAATTCTTTGTACCTGGAAAATGGTTGTCTTCTTTGAGCAAATTGATTTCTTCTAGGCTGATGATGTCTTCCAACAGTGAGCGCATTACTTCTTTGTTTTTTAGATTTAGATATTGCATCTTTTACCTTACTCGACTTGGGCGGTTGATTGTCTTCCTTTGTTTCTGCAGGTTTGTTATTGTCATTGGTTGTACTTTTGACAAACTTGATGGGTTCTTCATTTCCTAGCTTCCCACTGCTCGATCCCTCTTCATAACCCAAACCAGTTTTCAGCTTTGGAATCCTTTGTTGATTTAGAATGGTGGCTAATCCTTCTAAGGCTTTGATACTTGACAGATTCTGATTATACAAGGCTGGAAACTTCTCCATTTCTTTCCTTTTTTTCACTACTTCTTGTTCTAATGCTTCATATCTTGCCTTCTTTTCTGATAGCTGATGTTTCAGAATCTCTTCGATTTTCTTTGCCTCTTCCAATTCTACTTTTAGTAGGACAAGGTCTTCATTAGGTTCTTCACTGTCTTTCTTGAACTGTATCAACAATTGTCTTTGCTTTCTATTCTTGATTCTTAGTCTGTCAATCTCTTCCAATGCACTGATAAGTTCTCCTTCCATGTCAACCACAACTTCTTCTTCATTAACATCACTCCCTGTGCTATTATTTTCATAGTCCTCTTTGGCCATAAGTATGAAGTCATTTAGTTTATCTTCAATAGATGAATCATTTTCTTCATCATCTGAAGGATCATCATCATTGTTTACCCAAAGACTTTTCTTCTTAAAGTTATTCTCTTTAAAGAAATTTTTGTGTTTGTATTTCTCCTCATCACCACAAGTCTGATCCTTTCCTTTGTGGGGACATTTATTTGAAAATGACCTATCCTACCACAGTTAAAGTATTTGAAAGGAAGTTTACCTTTGTATTTTCCTAATCCCTTCTTCAGTCTCTTCACAAATTTTGCTTCAATTTCATCGGGCTCAAAATCCTCATTCTTGTCTGCTTTAAATGATGCTTCTCTAGAGGTGGATTTATCTTTAACTATTCTCATTTCATATGCAGTCAATGTTCCTAGAAGTTGATCAAACTACAAGGTTTTTAGATCATTAAGTTCTTCTATAGCAGAGACCTTCGGTTTGAACCTATCTGGGAGAGATCTCAAGATTTTCTGAACTAAAGAAGGTTCCCAAATTGTTTCACCAAGTGCCTTCATTGCATTTACCATTTATTCTACTCTTAGAAAGTATTTTCCAACAGTTTCATCTTCCTTCATCTTCAGCTGTTCAAACTGTATTCTATAGGTTTGAAGCTTTGCATCCTTTACCTTCTCATTACCCTCATAACTGCTAATGAGTTTGTCCCACATTTCTTTGGCAGTTCCTAGGTGCATAACTTTTATGAATTTTGCTTCTGCAAGCTCACTCAAGATATCATTCATAGCCTTAACGTTGAAGCTAAATTCTAGTTTGTCATCCTTATTAGCTAGCACAACTGGCTTTACATAACGAGTATCTACCACATCCCAGAAATCTGCACCTAAAGCCATTATGTAGGTTCTCATTCTAACTTTCCAGAAGGCAAAGTTTGTTCCATTGAACAGAGGGGCCTTATTGGCTGAATTTCCTTCATGGCTTGACATGTTTAAGCTCTAGGATCTACCCTTAGATAAAAGGGGCCTGCTCTGATACCAATTGTTGGACAACTGAGAGGGGGGGGGGTGAATCAGTTGTTACCGTGCTTAAACAATTATACTTCTTTTAAACTCTTTGCAGAAACACTGAATGATGATCACAATAATGCAGGGAAATAAACAATGGCACATTCAACATCAATCACATATATGAGAAACACAGAGACAGATATTTCCCGAGGAAACCCATACTGGTAAAACCTCTTTTTCTTTATATGATAAGTAATAGTTACATTCTTTAAATTATCATACATATGAGCACCAACTCATAATGAGGCTACAACCTCAGTTTTGCAAGCTACTACTTGTTGAGAGCACCAACTCTCTATTTTCTCTTGCACCCACTAGAAGGAAGCACCAACTTCCTGGTTTCTCTAGCACCAACTAGAAGGAAGCACCAACTCCCTAAGTGTTTCTAGCACCAACTGGATGGAAGCACCAACTTCCAATCAAACAGGAACCAGCTTGTATAACAGAGAACAAGAGTTCTCCCTTGCACCACCTTGCCACCCTAGTTTCTCTGGTTGCAACTAGATGGAAGCTACAACTCCCTGTGTTCAAGCACCCACTTAAACCTCTGAGGACAACAGTCCTCCCTAGCACCTCCCAACCACCCTGAAATATAAATTCCTTGTTACTAAAACTTATTACAGTGATATAAAGTTATTCAATGGCTTACCAGCCTTGTCGTTGTTCTGTTACATTGCTTTGCCTTGTCTGCATCAGTGTCTTCTGCACACCCCTTGCACTTTCTGTTCTTCTGCATTTTATGCTCTCTGTTCCATATCCTTTCAATGCAACATTCCTCTACTGTGTATTTCTGCTCCTACACTCTACCTCCTTGCACACACCTTGAATTCTGCTCCACAGCGACAATGCTTATCTCTTCTTTGTTTGGCATTCTTATAGTCTCTATTGTCTTTGTGCATGCAATATTCCCTATGCCTCTACATGCTTACTCCACGCCAAATTCCTCCACATCTCGAGTGCTCTGCATGATCATCATCATGACCCTTCAGCTTCTCTGGCAGTTCAACCCATGTGTCTATCATCACTAGGTGTTATGCAGAGATTCATTTTTCTCTCTCACAGTTAAGACTCTTCGTCTTCTCTATTATAGTCGAGCTCATCCTTTCTGTTTCAGTTACGAGCTCCAACCCTCATCCAGCTGTCAATTTCCTCCACGAATCATCTTCATTCCACTGGAAGATTCCATGTAACTCTTCAACTCCTCTGGAAATCACACAGAAGTCTTTTCGCATCATCTAGTAGAAACCATCAATGGTTTCTAGCAGTTACACTGTGAGGATCAATATTAGCCTTTTGATTGTGCTCATGATCACCTCCATCATTGGATTAACTCCGATGAGTTCTTGCATTATTTACCCGTTTTGCACTTTCGCATTTCGGATATTATGCGATGAGACATCTTGAGTCTCCATGTCACGAG
This sequence comes from Picea mariana, assembly GCA_032191745.1. NCBI lineage: Eukaryota > Viridiplantae > Streptophyta > Pinopsida > Pinales > Pinaceae > Picea > Picea mariana. Next base: position 545,103 of record JASDQU010100736.1, on the reverse strand, counting down.
TTCCGAAACTCCGAAACGGAGTTTTTTTGCGCTGGCTCCTTCCTTTATATGACCATGGCTATGGCCAAGTGCTTATGCATAAAGCACTTTCGCGATTTCGCATTTCGTGAATTCGTATTTTCAGGATCTCACAAACTTATAACTTTCATTGACCCTGATCGACGGTCCACGATCTCAATGAATAGACGGTCCATATTTCATCTTGAATCAACGGCTCAGATCATATCGCGATTTTGCATATCACGATTTTGGAGATGAAGATTCTTGTCACTCCGACTTGTGATAGGCGATATTCCGAAATAAAGTTGGATCAATGGTCCAGATCACACCTTGATCTGACGGATGTGATTAAATCGCGATTTTGCATCTCGCGAGTTCTTCGATGGAGGATCTTGTCACTCCAAGTCGCGATACGAGAAACGCCGTAATGGCATGGGATCAACGGTCTCGATCAACACTTGATCTGACGACTCAGATTAAATTGTGATTTCGCATCTCGCGAGTTCTTCGATGGAGGATCTTGTCACTCCAAGTCACGATACGTGAAACGCCAAAATGGCGTGGGATCAACAGTCTCGATCAACACTTGATCTGACGACTCAGATCATTTCGCGATTTCGCGATTTTAACATTTGACATTATTAAAATCGCATGGTCATTAAATTTCATTCCCTTGTCAAAAGTGCCACCCATGGTCATATTACCAATAACTCAATTAAATTGTATGCTATCATATTTCTATCTAGCATCTAACCATAACTATTAAGTCCTTTATGCATGTAGTATAGTACAACTATAGAATTGGATCCCTCACTTTTGCATTTGTTGTAGTATTGTGTCTTTCTCAAAACTTCCCTTCATGTATTTTTACTAACATGTTTGTTGTGCAAGCGTGATCAGAATAGATAGCAATGATATACAGGTTGTAGTCACATGAAGCAACAACATTTCCAAAGCTCAACGCATACCAATAACAACAATACTTCGTCAACCATTTAAAATCGTGTCGCACATTATCACAGCATCAAAAAAATGAGCAGATCTGATCTTCAACAGTTCAAGGGGGTCCCACCTACTAGTATTATTTAGTTTTTATAATAATATGCTTTAGCAACACTTTGCGGGCGAAACTATGTTGACGTTTTCAATCGTCAACAACGTGTATAAATCTCTGCAACTATAAATCATCATTAAAGACTTGCCAGTTCTTTATGTTGTCTGGTATGGCTTTTCTATGTCTGATTTCCACCTGATATTTAATATTTGGGCCAATGGGAGGCATGCACGTGATGGAAGCTAAGGATAGAGAATCATCCTTTTGATTCTATTCTTTGGGAATGAAAGAAATGTTAAATGCTAGAAAGGAATTATCGATCAGGTCCCATACCTCATTTATGTACTGCTTGAGCCTCTATTGCTTATCTTGATAGATATTCCTCACTTGATTGATGACCAACTGAGAATCACCAAAAACTGCTAAATAATCAATGGCCATGTCTTTGACAGCCCTCAATCCCAATACCAGAGCTTCATATTCAGCTATATTGTTAGTAGTCTCAAACTCCAGTTTATAAGAGAGGGTTATTACTTCTTCTGAAGGGGAAATGAGGAGAATACCTACACCAGATCCTTCTTTTGATGAAGATCCATCAAAAAACATCTTCCACACCTTGTTTTGTTGACCATTCATCGACTGATCTCTCCGTCAGTTGAATGATATTTTACATTCATCATCATTTAAATGAAAAACAGACGAACCAATCCCATCCTCAACAACATAATGGGGTGATTGCTTGGGTTCTGATGATCCCTGACTATGTAGGATAACCTTACCTCTCTATATAATCTCATGTGCTCACCACCAAACACAAGAATTGTGGTATATGTGAGGTCCATCTACAATGATACTCTAACCTTCTTAGCCCAAGTTTTGGATAAGAGCATGCCAAAATTTGGGGGAATGTCGGTCACCACAATGTCCATCACTACAATCTTCATGGGTAATTGTGCTAGAGAAACCACCATATCCTTAATCAATCCTAGGCATTTTACTTTCTTAGAATCAAAGGAGTATAGGTCTTGGTAAGGTTTGGTAATCTCTAGACCTAGTTCTTCCATAACAACTTTGGTCATAACATTGTGAGAGGCTCCTGAGTCCATAAGACAATTGTGTCGGATATTATCATGGACATTCAAAGATATATAGAAAGGAGGAGAATCATCAGATCCATCCTCAATATGTGGACCCACAGTAATGGTTGGGTTTTCATCCTATAGACTAATCACTTCAAAAGATACACTAGAAGGAGTAGGTTGCAGAACTTTCATGATGGATTTCTTGAAAGGTTCATTTTTTAACAATTCTGTCAAAGGGACATGAATCTTGATTTTTCTCATCTCATGTTCCAGGCTAAAAGAAGTTGGTGGCTTATCAACTTCCTTTATTTAGGAGGCAAGAGGTTTTGATTGTGGAGATGACTGAGTTTTAGATGACATACCTTTACTTGGATTTGGCTTGGGAGGAGCTTCTTCTTGTTTGCTTTGATCAGATGTGGTGGCTTTAGAAGCTCCATTTCTCATCCTCAAATCATATTTCTTCTTGGGTTGACCTTGGATAACTCCCTCCTCCCCTATCTGATCATCAAATTGATTTGACAATTGTGCTACCTCATATTCTTGTTGTGTTAAGTGACTGGTATAATAATCTGTCTCATTAAAAATCACATCAGTATCATCCACAACATCATTGTCAGCATCTGTCTCCTCAATATTATTGTTTTGGAAACGGGGCACTACCCTTTGATCATCAACATTTCTCCTTTCCCTCTGCATTACTTGGGGAGCATCATTAGGCCTTCTGAATTGGTTCCGATTTCTATTACCAGTCCCTTGAAAAGTTATGTTTGGCTGTTTGGATTCTCATTTTAGCTTAGCTATCTCAAAAGTCAGATCCTTCAAAGTCTTGGTCATCTCCTCAAGTTTGGGATAATATGTGGCTGAGTTAGAGGAGGTAGGGGAATCCTCTCTCTATTTTTTCTTCTCTTTATTAGATCTAGTCTTTAATCTGTCTGATGCCAAAATATTAGATTCAACCTCAATGGTTGCTTCCTGCATGGACAACAGTGTGGTTGATCTTCTCCCTCTCATGAGGGAGAACTCTGCATCAAATGCATTAGCATAAGTGAGCTTGGAATAGGCTTCAGTTGGTTTGATTTCATCTGAGATTCTACCATACATTTTATTGAATCTCTTGGTGAAGTCTGAAATAGATTCACCATTCTTTCTCTTTAGAGCCCCAAATTCAGTGATGTAATAGAGATAATCTCTCCTATCTCCCCATTGCTTTATAAAAGATTCATACAACGCCTCAATATCTGCAATGGATGTTGGAGGAAGGCTTCTGAACCATTTTCTGACCTCCCCATCGAAACTCTATACAAACAACATCATCCACACATCTGAATAATCAATATTAAGTTGTCTGCAAAATTGTAAAAGGCTACCAAATGTTCTTCAGCAGTTATTTCACCTTCCCCATTATATCTTGGAAGATATTTCATGTAATTTGTGGTTGGGAGTGCATGTAAAACTATAGGTAGCACTAAGGGTGCATATCTGGTAGCAATTATGACATCCATCCTATTAACGACCATGGCTTGAACAATAGGAATCTGCAAATTTATGGGAGACACATGAGTGGATGCAGGACTGGATACTAAAGTGGAATCAAGAGTAGGAGATGGTTGAGACCCTTTGGAATTGTGATTCTCAGTGATAGCAAATTCAAGCTGCTTATGATGATGGTTTTAAGTATTCTCTTGGTGTGCAACTTTTTCCTTGAGCGGGGAAGTGTATCTCTGAGCTACAATGGATTTCCTTAGTTTCCTTTATAGCTCAAAGCCTACCGTGTTATTCTCAGGGTTAGAATCAACCTTCTTGGCTTTTCTATTTTTAGATTTGGATCTGTTGAATCCCTTTCTGGGTGCTATTATTTCTTTTTTAAATTTTACTCAGTGAAGTCGCCAGGTGAAAGATGGCAGTCTATTTGTGTCTGATATTTGTTCACCATCAAAGGTCATAGCTGATAAATTTTGTTCTCCCAGGGAAAGATATTTCGTTACTTCTCTCCTCGGCAATGGCGCCAGAAGATATTGGTCCTAAGGTCTGCACCTGACTGCTAAAGGGAAAATCTAGGCCACCTATCAATTTGTAATGATTGATTCTTTTAATTTTTTGTTGGTTGGTTAGAGGGTTATTCTATCGAGACAAAGAAAAGGTTGGGTTGACAGAACAATATGGATGAGGGCCACCTTGTCTGATGGCACACTAATGACAGACCAGTGAAAGAATATAAAACAGAGAGAAACATCAAGCTACTCAATGAATAATTTGCTACAAGAAGTTCAATACTTAAAATATCATTTCAAGACACCAAACATGTATCATAACACTATAACTCCCACAATTTGCAGAAAAAAAATCTTCACCAAAGCATTAGCTATTTGACAGGTTGCACATCAGTAAAAATAAGTCATACAATAGCTGAAAAGAAATTAAATGTATGTCGCATGAATAAAAAATTGTAGTCAAGATAAGAATTAAAACACATGAAGAGTTGAATGGAGCACTGTCATCAAGAGTATATTCACCAGGTAGATAGATTTAATCCATGCATAAAATGGGTCCAATCAGTCTGTTGTATTGCTACTCCTTCCCCAAAAATATGACCATTACAATATCCAAAAGCTAACTATTTAAAGAGTTGGAGAGGTTCTCGTCCTTAGGGGACTAGGACCTAAATTTAGCTAATTGTTCGTAAATCAAATCATTAACTTTACTAAGATACTAGAATTAAACAACAAGAGTGGTTCTTATCACACACAGAAGACCACTCTTGCATCTAATCTAGGAAAATTTTGGACTTAATCAAATAAAAACTACTATTGTCTCTGAGACAGAACTGATGCATGCGTTGGAGGAACTGAGTTGGTTGAAAATAGGCCTCAGAGTGACAGAGTAGAGCTCTATGTTGAACGATGGCATGTCTACAATCTGTTGGAGGCCACTGGAGATAACCGACTGTATGAGCAGAGTTTGTTGAAGTGTTTATGGAATTGATCCGCGTCAACCTGTGACTGAGACTTAACTCTCTGTCTGTGTCTAAGATTTCATAAGCCAAGAGTAGTTCGTCTCAACTATACTCGACCCTTCTCCTCGCTTTCACTATGATGAACTGGTTGTGAACAGGGAGATGTGGAGGTGGGCGTCCAATAGGAAGACGGGATGAGTGGATACGAGGGTAGGTGACATGTGAAGACAGATGTCACAAAGTGAGAGGAGTTGTGAATACGATGGAGGCATCGAGAGTATGGAGTTGGAGATGCATAGTGAAGGATACATGTGGTGCGTAGAGAGAGGAGGATTAGATATGCTAGGAGGTGAGTGGAAGAACAGGTGGCGAAATGCGAGAGGGGGAGTAGATAGGTTGGGACATGAGTGGACAATAGGTGGTGTGTAGATAGAGAAGGAGTAGATATGCTGGGAAGTGAGTGGAAGAATAGGTGGTGAGTAGAGAGAGGAGGAGTAGATATGTTGGGAGGTTAGTGGAGAACAGGTAACGAAAGGCAAGTGGAGCGGTATTAAAAAACAATACGATAGGAACTGGGAGGGGGGGGTAGGTGGTAATCGGATTAGAGTAGGGGGTCTGAGTTCTTGAGGAGTCGCCCCATTAGGTAGGGCCCACGGTGGGGAAACCACTTACTCAGACACCCCCCCAACGTTAAAGGTAGAATGGTCAGGGGGGTCTGAGTTGCAATAAAGATTGTTGATCTGGAGAGGTGGGCCATCGTCGGTGGATATTAGCGTGAGGGTTATTGGAGGACAGGTGTCGGGAAGTAGAGTATGAAAATCCCCCGAAGTGATGATGTTAAAACCCACGCGATTCTGCACCTACAAATGGTCGAGAGTCATTGATCTGATCGACTTGATGGATCTTCACAGTTGAAAATTTCCCTTCTCATTTCGACAATCTGAGTTTGAAATCAATCGCTCTGTATCGTTGTGTTTGTCTGGGAGATTTTCATGTGCATACAAAAATGCTTGGTCGACCCGTGGTGATCTCAATCAATGGAAAACATGATGACAGGTAATTTGAACCAAATACGGCATATATTTCATCCTTTCAAGAAAGACAAAACAAAAACGTGCAAAGACTCAAACCAGAAAGAAACGAATAAGAACCAAGTCACTCAGTAATGGGAAAATGACTTAACCAACCAGAAAAATGAAAAATTGATGATGGTATTGGGAGAAAGGAGAGGAGAGGTAGGGGATGCAGACCTAGGTTACAACACATGACATGTTGTTTATTTCTCTTATGTTGTAGCATGGATCTTGATTAACGCATGTGGGTATTTCATTCTTGATTTCAGATTAAATGCTATTAGAATTGAGATCAATTCAAAAGTGAGTTTTCAGAGTATCTTGGTCAGCCTATGGGTGGTTGGGTACATTACATATTAGCGTGGCCAACCTGTGGGTACGTTACATGTAACCTGTAGCTATCTTGTTGTATTGTAACACTAACCCGTAACTCTTCCACGACCTTCAGCATCCTAGTACCAACATTTCCCCCAAAATTTCCTTAGCCTCACGAGACTAAGACTCCCTATCACACGGGACCTCATGTGACGTCCCTTATGTAACCCACGGGGGTGCCTCACATGACACCCTCAAGCTGACCCACGAGGGCCTGCCAAATTAGGGTTACATAAAAACCATGGCACTCTGTAGCTCTAAAACTTTCACTCTTTCCTCACACTTTCTCTGTTTCCTCAGACTTGTCGTCAGATTCTCCAATAGACCAAAATATTAGACCATAACATTCACAAAATAGATATTCAATGTAAGTGTGTGTGTACTTATGAGAGACTCCTTGAGGTGTTTATATAGTTTTTCATAGTAACCTCTTTCCTTATTCTTATGGATTTTTGACTTTCTTGTTACAACCACTTTACCCATTCATTAATTGACTTGTAATTTCTTAGGGGCTTCTTGACCATTCTCTGGGGCTTCCAACTTCACAAGGCCATATCACCCTAACCGTGAGGAACCACATGGCATACTGCATATCACCAGAAATGACACAACAAGGAATATCCATCTATGAGTGTCTTGACTTCATTTACATTTTCCTTCTTGTCCATACTCCTCAACCAACTTCGGGTTCCATAAACACACCTCTGGGGTTTCATGTAGACTTCATCAAATGCACCCATAAAATCTACTGACCTCAACCACTCCAATATCAACTAACTCATCATTAATATCAACCACACCTTGAGGACTTCTGAACTTCTCCAGGGGTTGACAACAATATCCAAGGGTTGATATCAATGACAACCAATTGTCCAATAATCTCCCCCTTTGGCATTGATGGCAACACTGATGCTCCAACAATGATGCTCCCCCTCTGACTATTTCTCCATATCAATGTTTCTCAGTCTCCCCATTTGACATCAATGGAAAAGGGTGTCTCTCCTTGGGGATGCTTCCCATGTCTTCACTCTTCTATTCTTTCTCAATGTTTTCATTCATTTATCCTTCTTCACATGCATCTCTCCTCATGTTCCTCTTCTATTGTGACTTCCCCTGAAAGTATACCTTCTCTGAACAATCCTTCTCTGAATTCATGTGCTTGTCTCTTACTCTTTTGATATTTCTCTTTATCTCCCTTTGACATCATGGGAGAAAGGGTAACTCCCTTTGTTGATATGTTTCCCCCTGTCAACATGATATTGATCTTCCTTTATAAATATCTTGATGATTTCTCTTCCCTTGACTCCTCTACAATATGTCATGTAGATTAATGTAGGGCTACCTGTAAATGTTTCATTTCCTCTCTTCCAGTGCTTGTTAATTATTCATTGGTGCTTCCTCTTATAACTCTCTGACATATATAAAAATCATTCATTACTTGATTTCATCATTCACTTGTCATGTTCACTTGACCATATTGTTCAATGATTTTCTTCTAATGATTGAGGATTTCTCTTTCCCTGTTTTGTTGTGCCTTTTAATGCTTGTATTTCTATGACCAACCGATTCCAACTGATTCCACTTATTCCAATTGTAAATATGATTTGTCATATAGTTGTATAGACCTGTCAATGATCTCATAAATCCATCTTTGTCCATATGTCGCACACTATCTATAAATTTGCTACTCAATTGTCCACAATGTTGACCCATCTATCACTGTATTATCATGAAGGATTCACAACTGAAACCGATCATCAATATACCCATTTCTTCAAATTGAATCAAATGTGTCCACTTGTCTTCTCTATCTGAAAATCAAACTCTACATGTCTTGAACAACCTGTACTGAAGATACCCCAGCTTGAATACATACATGGAATACAATCATAACCTTTTGCATGTGTAACTTCCAACTAATATCTACGTGGGAACACTACTTATCAACCGATCAATTTGTTTGTTTGTACTTATGCTATTTGACTTCTCTGAATATGTCTCTACAAATACATCAATATGTTCGAAGGATGGTTCTTTGATATGCAGTAGCTACTGCACCGACTCCCCCTGTTAAATATTCATATTTACTGGGAGTCTCCAATCTGAATGACTCATAACAATACCTTCTATGATGCGTAATGATCTTCCTCTTCATCTGTGGATTCATCATTTTCTTCAATTCTGACATTCTTTTTATCTACTCTTTGAATTCTGACATCTTCCTTTTCATCATCTTCTTGGTTTTTGACATCTTCCTCTTGGCCTATAAATTCATCCTGATCTTGTGCTACTGCAAGTCCTGTAAGTACAATCTCTGAAAGTGCTTCATTCATCTTCTCTTCATTCACATGTTCTTCTAGTTCCTTCTTTCCTTTCCAAACCTTTATGTATTTGACATCAGTGTCTTCCTTCATGAAGGGCTCTATCATGCTTCTACAATTTTAATCTATGTGTCCATAGTTGTGGCATTTGTAACATTCTATATTGTGTGGGGCCACATAAGCATCTCTTTCTTGAACATTTCTTTCATACATTCTGCAATTCACGGCTTTATGCCCAAAGTTAGTACATTTAAAACAATGATCATAAAACAAATTTACATACATGGGAGCGAATGATCTTCTTCGTTGTGTATTCCTTCTAAATCCCTGCCTTGGCTGATCATGATCTTCTCTTCTGTTGATCCCTTCATCATGATTGAAGATTCTTTGTTTCCTAAATGTAGAAGGTATTATGTATTCATTCCTTTCTTATTCTTGTGAGCTATGATTCCTTCCTTTGATAACTTCTTCATAAATCCTTTGTTCTGTTACTTTCATCGTGGAGCTTGAACCTTCCTCAAAATGAACATTCTTTTATCCTAGTCTAGATTTGTCACTATATGGCCTTTGAATGTTGAGAATGTTTTCTAACACTTTAGAACTTTTCAATTTCTTTCTAAGCTTGTTGAATTCAACTCTCAATGTCATTATTTCCTTTTCAATATTCTCACACCCTTTTTCTTTCTTTATCATCTAAATATGCATTGCTTCTTCCTTTCTCTTTCCTTCTTCAAGTTGATTTTTCAATGAGATGTTTTCTTCTTTGAATGATTTGTTTTTCTTCCTTTATTTCCACAGCTCAGTTAAAGCACTGATTAATTATGCCTCAAGAACTACTTCACCTTCTTCTTTGCTTTCATGAGTTCTTTTCTTATTTTTTGTAGCCATAAAGAGTACTTTCTCTGAGTCACTATCTCTTTCATCATCTTCATCAGATGAAGAACTGTCTTATTTTGAGTAGAGATTTTTCTTGAAGACTTTCCTTTTATCTGCTTTCTTGTTTCCCTTTTGATATTTATTTTATTTCTTAGGGTATTATTCTTCATCACTATCTGACTTCTTAGCATAAGGACACTTATTTGCAAAATGACCAATTTTACCACAATTAAAAAATTTGAAGGGAAACATACCATTGTAGTTGTCAGTTCCTGTCTTCAACTTCCTTACAAAGGAGAATAGAACCCCCTTTCATTGCCCCATCATGCCACCCTTAAATATGAATGTAGACCAATCATCACTACCACAATCACTGCTATTGTCATTTTCACTACTACTGTCACTGTAACTATCACTATCACTATCACTATTGCATCAACCTGTAACTTGTCAACCTGTCACTATATCCAACCTATCACATCAACCTGTCCAAACCATCACTTTCACCGATACTCAACCAGATATTCTCACATGGATCATATACCAAGGACACCTCTCAACTAGATGTCCAACATCACCAACACATGCCTCTACCAGGCATGTACCAAACCATCAACCTGTACCATACCAAGCATTAACCGTGTACCACAACCTGTACCGCAACAAGTGCAGCAACCATGAACCAAAACCTGTACCAAATCATGCATCAACCATGCACCACAACTGTACCAAACTGTGCATCAACCATGCACCACAACTGTACCAAACCATGTATCAACCATACACCACAAATGTACCAAATGCCTCAACCATCAACCATGTACATCAAAATCGTACCAAGTATCAGTCATGTACCATACCATGTATCAACCATGTATATCAACACATGTACCATACCATGTACCAACAATGTATCTCAACCATATACCATATCAATCATGCCATACACCATGCACCATAGGGTATATCAATCAAGTACCACCAATGGTGTATCTCAACAAAGTACCAACATCACCAAGATATGTATCTCATACATGTGTTGTCATATACCAAGTGTATCCCTCAACAATGTATCAATATCAATGACAACCATACACCATGTGCCAATTCTTTAAGAGTATACCAAGAATAAACCTCAAGCATATAGCATCATCACCATGTAACCAAACCAGATACCAAGATACCAATACATTCAATATGTAATACTAATCAATGTACCATACCAATATCACCAAGATGTACCATGAATCAACAATACACGTCTCTCAAGCATATACCATACTATCACAAAGCATAAGATACAATCACAAGCATACTTGTAACATGTAGCTAACATGTTGTACTATAACACTGACCTGTAACTCTTCCAAAACCTTCAGTAGCCTGGTATCAACATTTCCCCCAAATTTAACTTAGCCTCGGGGAACTAAGACTCCCTATCAAGCGAGGCCTCACGAGACATCCCTTATGCAACCCTTGGGGGTGCCTTGTGTGGCACCCTCAAGGTGACCCATGAGGGCCTACCAAATTAGGGTTACAAAAAACCTTGACACTCTGTAGCTCTAAAACTTTTGTTCTTTCCTTGCACTTTCTCCAATGCCTCATACTTGTCGTCAGATTCTTCAATAGACCAAAATATTAGACCATAACATTCACAAGATAGATATTCAATGTAAGCATCTATGTACTTATGAGAGACTCCTTGAGGTGTTTATATACTTTTTCATAGTAAGCTCTTTCCTTATTCTTAGGAATTCTTGACTTTCTTGTTACAATCACTTTACCTATTCATTAATTGACTTGTAACTACTTAGGGGCTTCTTGACCATTCTTAGGGGATTCCAACTTCACAAGGACATATCTCCCTAACCGCAAGGAACCACGTGGTGTACCACATATCACCGAAAACATAACAACAAGGACTATCCATCTATGAGTGTCTTACCTTCATTTACACTATCCATCATGTCCATATTTCTCAACCAACTTTGGGTCCCATAACCACAACTTCAGGGCTTCATGTAGACTTCATCAAATACACCCATAACATCTATTGACCTCAACCACTCCGTCAATGACAAATAACTCATCATCAATCTCAACCACATATCGAGGACTTCCATAATTCTCCAGGGGTTGACATCAATCTCCAAGGGTTGACATCAATGAAAACTAATTGTCCAAACCAATTGTCCAACATTGGATTCAAAAGGAGAGAACCAACAAAGACTTCTAGGTTTTATGAAAATCCTGAGATAGTAGAAGTATTTCAGAGATGTAATTGGTTGGGATAATTTGAAAGACTCAAAGGATACGATGATGAGGTAGGCATAGAGTTTTCTTAGAATTTCCATAATATACAAGAACATGAATATGTGACCACAGTAAGAGGACTAGCAATGAGAATCAATGAAGCCTCTATTAACATCGTATACAATTTTCCCTTGGGCCTCCCTTGGGATAAATAAGAGAGGCAAGAATCCATTAATGCCAAGAAGGCATTCTTCCTCCCAAATGAAAAACCTGATGAGGAAAAAAATGACATTAAAAGGGAAAGCCTCCCTCATCCATGTCTATAGGTGGCCTATCATATCATCAAATACATCACATGTGAGGGTTGGATGAGTGTATTCTATGCTTACCATTTAAAACTATTACACCAGCTTAGCCATCTTCCAAAACAAGGACCACACTAGAACCTAAACACCCCTTACTTCCTCCTTCAATCATTAAAGGAAGTGAACCTCAAGGTATAGAAAGGGAAACAAGAGTTTTTATCACATTATGGGATTATAAAAATGATAGTTTCAGATTCCCCCATAAAATTAAAGCACAAAATTTTGTGGGAAGATTTCATAAATATGGATTTGCATGCATTTGAAGAGGCACAAGAAACAATGAGTAAGGATGAGAGGAAAAAGGGAGAAGAACCTAAGAAAATCACCATGCCCAAAATATCAAAACAACAAAAGAAGGATAAAAAATAGAAAATAGATGAACAAGACAAGGAAGTGGTTGATTCTTTAATTTCTCTAGGGATCCCCATTGTTAGCCCCTTAAAAATCACTAGTGTGGAATGGGCTCAGCCCAGAAGAAGAAGGGCCATTAGAATTAGAAGCTAGAAGAAGCAAATCCCAGTACTAGCCACTCCACTCACCATTACATCGCAAGTGGAAGAGGTCAAGGCTTATCCTAGTATCGAACTACCAAAAGAAACAAAGTGTAAGGAACCTTAAGAGGAGACATTGGTGAAAGAAGAAAAACCACTTGAAGGACCTCTAAGACAAAGACCCCTACAGAAAATCTCCTTTTTGCAACCTTATTAGAGTTAGAGAAGGCAAAGGTTGATGTCATAAAATGGAAAATAGTGGTAGAAGACATCAAAAGAAAACATAAAGAAGAGGCTTCTCAAGAGTTGGAGAAGCATCTCCAACTTATGTAGGAAAAATTCCAAATTATGACTATGCAAAAAGTAGAATACAACCAGAAGTTGAGAGAGTAAAACTAGAAGCTGCAACAACAACTAAATAATACAAAAAGAAAACTCCAGGATAAGAATGATTAGGTGGAAATGATGGAAGTTGTAGTCAATACAATAGCTAAAGTGTCTTTATAAATGTTTGAATTCATACCACCAACTAGGACATATAAAATATTCCTAAAATAACGATGGCTTAAGAATCAGATTGCACACTTGACTAAATTGGTGAAATTCAACCTTGATACCCCCAAGGATTTCTTAGATGCATATAAGGGATATAACATGGAGGAAAGATCTAGACTATGTGAATTCTACCTACATAACCTCATCTTACCACACCCCTACAATTGGAATCCCAATCCATATGTAGGGGATGTCCAATTGATGGACTTTGCATCATGGCTAAGGCATGAGGAAATGAGGGCATATGGATTCAAGAAGTATAAGGAAGTGGAACTATAAACATCTTTGTGGATTAGAGCTGAGGCGACCAGACCTGGGGATGTCATAACCAACCATCACCACCTCTCTTATAAATATGTGGCCCCAAGATGTAAAACCAAGCAAAGGGAAGCAATAACCCATCTATATGACTCATTATGATCCAGGTGGATATCGGGGGCCACCCACCTTTTCCAAATGGCTCAAAACAGTTTTCTGGCCATTTTGGCAATTTACTATTTTTAACAGGTTTTCACTTCCGGGGCCATTTTGAGGGCCTAAATGAAGGTTTTTCGAGATCAAGGTTCTCAATGATATCCAAAGGAATAATTGAGCCTCCAAAATGAATCTCCTCAACGATACCTTTCCAACGAGCTATCACACGCCTAAAATGGAGATCGTATGCAAAAGTTACGACCCCGGGAAGTTGACGCACCAACTTACCCAAACGGGGCCCAAATGACTTTTGGCGCTTCATCTCCTAGGGTTGGGTTTTTGGATGTCTAGGAATTTTGGCATTCTCGTCTATTGTAAAAAGGCCTTCCGAGCCTCATTGTAATCATCTTCTTGCGAATGCGAGTAGCCGTCACATCTCTTCTCAGAGATAAGCTGCCACCATTCTAGCGAGTCTTTCACTCTGTATTTTTATAGTCTCTGTACATTTCTTTGATTAATAGAAATTGTGTATTACTGTATATCTGTGTTTATGGTTACATCTCTGATACATTTATGTTATATTATTGAATATCTGTAATATCTCTGTGCATTTCTTTATTATATCTCCGCTCTCATTTCATGCCGAAAATAATCTGGATCAGTGGTATCAGAGCAGGCTGCTCTTGTTCGTTTTTTTTCAGTGCATGTCCCCGACGAGGTCCGAGTATAGAAAGTTGGGTCTCGAGCTTGTCTCTCTCGAGGACAATCACTCTCGCACACCCAAGAAACCCTCAATGGCGGAAGAAAAGAAAAATGATGGAGCAGACGATCCTATCAATCTGTTGCTTGAGCAAGCTCTCATGCGACAGAGGGACGAAATGATGGAGAATTTTTCCCACATCCTTCAACGCCTGCCGATAGCATCAGGTGCATCTTCATCAAGCGA
>JASDQU010100736.1:500670-518104 GCA_032191745.1 Picea mariana | reverse complement strand
AGACAAGCAGCTCACCAAGATGCAGATTCAACAAATGCTTTTCCCTCTCCCCCAGGAACTCAACGCAATGGAGACCATTTCTTCCTAAGGAGGGAGGATTGATCCAGGTGGATATCGGGGACCACCCACCTTTTCCAAATGGCTCAAAACAGTTTTCTGGCCATTTTGGCAATTTACTATTTTTAGCAGGTTTTCACTTCCGGGGCCATTTTGAGGGCCTAAATGAAGGTTTTTAGAGATCAAGGTTCTCAATGATAGCTAAAGGCATGATTGAGCCCCCAAAATGAATCTCCTCAATGATACCTTTCCAACGAGCTATCACACGCCTAAAACGGAGATTGTATGCAAAAGTTACGACCCCGGGAAGTTGACGCACCAACTTACCCAAACGGGGCCCAAATGACTTTTGGCGGTTCATCTCCTAGGGTTAGGTTTTTGGATGTCTAGGACTTTTGGCATTCCCGTCTATTGTAAAAATGCCTTTCGAGCCTCATTGTACTCATCTTCTTGCAAATGCGAGTAGCCGTCACATCTCTTCTCAGAGATAAGTTGCCACCATTCTAGCGAGTCTTTCACTCTGTATTTTTACAATCTCTGTACATTTCTTTGATTAATAGAAATTGTGTATTACTGTATATCTGTGTTTATGGTTGCATCTCTGATACATTTATGTTATATTATTGAATATCTGTAATAATCTGTGCATTTCTTTATTATATCTCCTCTCTCAAGAAGTATAAGGAAGTGGAACTATAAACATCTTTGTGGATTAGAGATGAGGCGACCAGACCTGGGGATGTCATAACCAACCATCACCACCTCTCTTATAAATATGTGGCCCCAAGATGGAAAACCAAGCAAAGGGAAGCAATAACCCATCTATATGACTCATTAATATTATTGGGAGAAGAGAAAGAAAAATGTTTCCATAGGAGGTGGCACTCCTTGCCTCATGGCTTGCAAATCAAGGAGCCCCATGCTCCCAATGCCTTGCATCTTTCCCTCCTAATGACACCTTTGTAAAAAGAGGATTTAAGGAAAATGAAGTCAAAATGGACTAGATTAAAGATGATCCCTCCACTCCTTCTCCCTGTAGCACCTCTGGTTGATCTCAACCTAATAAGGGAAGAAGAAAAGTGGGACAGAATTGTGAAGCATAAAGGATACCATGAGCAACAAGCTATCACCAGGTATGTGGCCTAGGATATGAGGCAAGAGTTCAGTGAACAAAAACAGGGTGTTGAATAGTAGAAAAATGTTGAACAACAAAACAATCTTTAACAATAACATATTGTTGAACAAAAACAAAGTGTTGAACAACGACATTTTAGTGAAAAACAATAGGGTACAGGGAAACAACAACAATAGTAAGAGAAGATGAACAAAATTTTGTTACACAAAGGGTGTGAAAAGTTTTAGTTGTGGGGTGATGATGAGCCTAATTATTTCCTATTCCAAAGGCTCATATATGGAATATTTTTCCACCATAATATGACTTAATATTTTCTTTTGACCATATTTAGGAGTAAGTCATGGATATTTTTCATGTTTCTTAGTGAATGTGTGTTGAGGTGTATTTTTGTGTATAATGTGCCTTTTTGTTCTAATTTTTTTCCAAAGATGTGTATTCCACCAAGCAGGTCAAAATTCATGAGTCAGGGGTGTCAACACCCTAGAAACGAGGGATTTTGTCTCCTTCTAAGTGTTGTCATCCAAGGATCAAGGGACATTGTCCCCACCTACCTCTAGAGTGCTCCTTGTTCATAAATTCTCACTCCTGATCAACAACAGTTCAAGATATAGGTTTAATTGGTTGAGATTCATCATTCACCCACTTCTCCCCTTGATCTAAGCATGAGGAGTCGAGCTTCCAAGCCTATATATAGACCTCTATCCTAGGGAAAGAAGGGGAGAATTGAGAAGTATTGTATTGAGACTTTCTGAATAACTTTTGTTGAGACTTAGATATTTTTTCTCTTGATGTATTCCTACGGTTAATGAAATAAAGATTATTTTTCTTTCAACTCATTAAGTTTTCTTAAGGTTCCTTGTGCTTCTTGGGTAGGGCCCACTCAAGAGGACTTAAGGACCCTGTTGCAATTTTTGTAGTTTTCATGCATGTTAATTAGTGATTAGATGAGAATTTCATTTTCTCCTGAAGCTTAATATAGTTTTGCATAATTATTTATAGTTTTGTTAAGGTTATCATTGTCTGGTTAGTTGCAACATGCATCCTGTAGAAATGTTCAATATCCTTTTGGAGCACTCTTAAGTGCCTCCCAAGGCTAAGAACCTCAAATTGGTTTGATTTTATTATAGTCCAGATTTGTTCATGCTTCTAAAAGCTTACACTACCTTTCTAGGCCTCATTACTGCTTCCTGTAGGAGTTTCCTATAAAAATTATACAGTTCCTGTAGAAACTGCATAGTTACTGTAGAAACTTCTTGTATGGCATTTTTAGCTTTAAATTTCATTTTATCTTAATCATATTTTTATGAAAACATCAACAAAAAATAAAAATACATATGTATTATTATTGATCAAAGGGTTAGACAAATTAGCTTGTTTTATTCATGCATTAGTGTAACTTTACTTCAATTACAACTTGATGTCATAACTTAGTGTTGGATTACTGAGAGGGGGGTGTATCAGTAATGGATAAATCTAATCATTTTTAACCATATAATCCAAGTGTTATATCAATGTAGCATTGTCATCCAATAACTACAGAGTAAATAAGCAATGAACAAATGAACAATCATACACATACACATTACACCAGTGTTTTACATGGAAACCCAAAGCGGGAGAAAAACACATAATGTTTTTTCTTATATGTCTTGAAGAATTACATTCATTGGAAGCACCAACTTCCTTGGTTTTCTAGATGCAACTGGAAGGAGGCTCCAACCCCCTAGTTTCTCAGGCTACAACCTGAGGGAAGCTCCAACTTCCCAATTGTCTGGCTACAACCAGAAGGATGCTACAACCCCCTAAGTTCTTTGGATACAACCGAGAGGTGGCTATAACCACCTATCCTTTCCCCGTCGAACCGCCTTGAAATATAAATGCCAATTGTAGACAACTTGTCACTATCACTGAATCAACCACTGCCACTGTCAACTTGTACCAATAACCTGTAACAACCTATACAAATCAACCTGCACCAAACAACATGTACCAATAACTTGAACCAACATGTACCATGCATCAACCATGACTCATCAATATGTACCAACATCATCAACTATACACCTCATGTATGTGTCAACTCATCAACTATACACCTCATGTATGTGCCAATTCATCAACTACCTATCTCAACCATGTACCCAACATGTACCTCAACCATATACCAAATACATACACCAATATAACCATCAAAAGTTATCTAACAATTCATCACTCTATCCATAAACCAAATACCATAAACCCTTACATCAAACCATGTGCCACAGCCTCACTGATATGTAGCCTCAAGATAAACAAACAACTTCAGAAACAAATCACAACCAAAAGACCAATACCCATATGCCAAATACCAACTATATCCCTCAACAAATATGATATATGCAACAATATTGAACATCCAATACCATCTCAAGAGATAAACCCTAGCTCACAAAACATACCTCAAACAAGATGTGTCATATATCTCATAAATAGACCCCAACCATGTTGCTGCCGTGATTTTTCTATCGCACTTTTTCTGTCGTGATTTTTCTACCGCACTTTTTCTGCCGTGATTTTTCTGTCGCACTTTTTCTACCGCACTTTTCCTGTCGCACTTTTTCTGCTTCAATTTTCTCTATCAATAATACCTGCCCAAATAACCTTTCACCAAATAGATATTCAATGATGTTCAAGTGTGATTCAAATGAGAGATTCTTGCCTCTTATTTATACTTTCATGTAGCTTCCTCAAGGGGTTACCTTTTAACCATCTTAACCCACTTTCCTTATTTTAGGGTTAACCAACTTCTAACCACTTGTCCACTTAGTAATTCCTCCATTAACTTTATTATTTAAATAATTTCTTTTGTATCCACTTTGACTTATAGTACACTCATCACTTCACTTTATTATTTACCTTCTAAAATCTCTCAAACCACTTTTCTTATTTTAGGGAGTTCTCCATTAACTTTATTATTTAAATAATTTATTTTGCATCCTCTTTGACTTATAGTACACTCGTCACTTCACTTTATTATTTAAATAATTTCTTCTTTGCAAACACTTTGACTACTTTAACCTTTTAGGGCTTCTAGATGACTCATGAGCGTTCTCCAACTTCACATGGCCATAAATCTCTAACCGTGAGGAGTTATGTGACATTCCACATACCACCGGAAATGGCATGACATGTACTATCCATCTAGAATAATCTTACCAGCAAATATATCAAAACTCATACCATTATCCATCAAACAAACTTGGGTCGATTACCCAAACCTTTGTGCTACCAAACTTTCTTCAAGGGTTGACATCAATGACAACCAACCCAATTAATCAACAATCTCCCCCTTTGGCATTGATGGAAACACTCTGATGTAATACTAAATTCACATCATGAAATACTGAAGTCATATCACTCATTCTCTCCCTGTGACCATCTCTCCCCCTAGAACCATGCCTCTGTGTTCTACATCTGATAAATCTCTCCCCCTTTTTCATCAATAGCAAAGGTATATTTCCATCTGAGGTTTCTCCCCCTGACTGAACTGTCCTTGCAGATACTTCCCCTAACTGAACTCTTCTTGAAACTAATCTCCCGACCTGAATTGTCCTCTTTATGGTGCTTCCTCATGTAAATCTAAGACATATAAGATAAGCATTCAAAAGCATTCATTTTGGAGTAGAAATAACTCCAAGTCTCTGGCAAAGATACTCAAACGATTTCCATGGAAGCCATTTTGTAAATATGTATGCCACTTGTTCTTTTGTGCCCACATATTCAACTCTGGTGTTCTTTTCTGCAACCTGTTCCCGTAGAAAGTGATACTTGATTTGAATGTCATTCATCTTGGAGTGCATCACCGGGTTCTTTGAGATATTGATGGTGCTTGTATTATCACAATAGATTGGAATGGGATCATCATACTCAACCTGTATATCTGTCAGAGTTTGTTTCATCCATAGAACTTGTGTACAACACGTTGTTGTTGCAATATACTCGGCCTCAGTTGTAGATAAAGATATTGATGATTGTTTGTTGCTTAGCCATGATACTAAACACTCACCCAAGTAGAACTCTTCTACACTGGTGCTTTGTTGGTCATCAATACAACCTGCCCAATCTGCATATGTATAGGCAATAAGTGATATATCTTTTCCTTTTGGATACCATAATCCAAACTCTTATGTTCCTTTGAGATATTTGAAAATCCTCTTCACTGTTAATACATGTGATTCCTTTGGTACTTATTGAAATCGTACCACCTATCCAACTTCCCACATTACATCTGGTCTGGATGTTGTCACATATAGTAGGCTACCAATCATTGACTTGTATTTCCTCTGATATGTAGACTTTGAATCACCAACTTTGCTTAACTTGCAACTAGTTTGCATGGGAGTGATAATTGGTTTGCAATCTTCCATTCCGAACCTATTTAACATTTCTCTGATATACTTGGTTTGAAAAATAAAAATTCCTTGGTTTCTTTGATGTATCTAAAGTCCTAGAAAGAAGGATAGTTCTCCAAGTAATGACATTTCAAATTCATTTTGCATATCCTTTGAAAATTTTTGGCTTAACCTGTCATCATCACTACCAAAAATAATATCATCAACATAAACTTCAATTAATAAAATACTATCTTGACTTACCTTGATGTAGAGGTTGTTGTTTGCAATTCCTTTTCTGAGCCCTGCCTGTTGTAGATATTTATCCAGTCTAGAGTACCATGCTCTAGGAGTCTCTTTTAGACCATACAAGGCCTTCTTTAATTTACACACATAATCTGCATTCTCTGACAACTGAAATCCTTCTGGTTGTTCAATGTAGACTTCTTCTTCATGTTCCCCATTCAAAAAAGATGATTTTACGTCCATCTGATAGGCTTTAATATTTTTGGAGCATGCATAAGCTAAAAGCAATTAGATTGCTTCCATTCTGGCAACTGGGGAAAATGTCTCTTCCAAGTCGATTCCTTCAACCTCTGCATATCCTTTACATGCCAATCTAGATTTGTTCCTTGTAACCTGTCCATCTTCATTCAATTTATTCCTATAAACTCACTTTGTGTCGATCAAATTCTTATCCTTTGGTCTTGGAACCAATTCCCAAGTGTCATTTTTCTCTATTTGATCCAATTCTTCATCCATGGCCTTATTACAAAATTCATCCTTGTTGGACTCTTCAAAATAGGTTGGTTCAATCATAGATGTGAGTGCTAGGTGTGTTTGTTTTGGTGAACACATTCTTCTTCTAGTCTCAACTCCTGCATATTTGTTTCTGATAATATGATCTGAAGGATGATTCTTTTGTACTCGTCTTCTAGGTGTCTTTGGAGTCACTTGTTGAACTTGCTCTTTGACTTATGTTGGATCCTCTTTGTCTTCCACTTCTTTTTCATCTTCTGTTTCTTCTTCGTAAAGTTGTTCCATTGATTCATTTTCTTCTTGCTTCAATTCTTGTTTACCTGTTTCATCAATTGTTACATTGATGCTTTCCACAACTTTGTTCAATCTCAGGTTGTAACACTTGTATTCTTTTATTGTACTTGAGTAACCAACAACTACTCCTTTGTCCGCATGAGAATCAAACTTTCCCATTCTGCCATCTTCTCTTTTGATGTAGCATTTGCTTCCAAAAACTCTGAAGTGCTTCACATTTGTTAGTCTTCCTTTCTATAGCTCGTAGGGAGTTTTGTCAGTGTTGTTTCTGAGCATTACTCTGTTTTGAATGTGAACTATTGTATGCACTTCTTGTGTCCAAAAAATATCTGTCAATTTGGAATCCATTAGCATTGTTCGATTCATTTCCTGTACTGTCATGTTCTTTCTTTCAACAACTCCATTCTGTTGAGGTGTCCTAGAAACAAAGAATTGCCTTTTTATTCCATGACTGATGTAGTAATCCATAAATTCCTTTGAAGTGAAATCTCCTCCATTATTAGATATCAAGCATTTAATTTTTGAATCCATTTCATTTTCAACCATTTCCTTGTAGATCTTGAAGTTTTCAAAAGCTTATGACTTATTATTGAGAAAACAAACTGCAGTCATTCTTGTATAATCATCAACTAATAACATAAAGTATTTCTCACCTTTTAAACCCTTTGTTGTAGTTGTTCCAACTAGATCAATATGCACAATTTCCAGTGGTCTTGCCATTGAATATTCCTTTGATTTGAACTTGGCCTTTTTGTGCTTTCCTTGTTGACAATGCTTGCATAAAGTGTTGGTTGGTTTCGTGATCTGGGGCATTTCTCTGATTGGTTCTCTTTTGTTGACTTTGACAAGGTTACCAAAATGTATGTGACCCATTCTTCTGTGCCATAGCCAACTTTCATCTTCCTTTCCTAGACAACACTTTTCATTTCCAATTTCACTTAACACATATATGTTGCTTGGAGTTCTCACAGCTGTAGCAATCAATTTTCTTGAATCTTATTTTCTTATCTCGCACTTTTGTGAATTGAAAGTAAATGTATGATCTTGGTCACACATTTGACTCACACTTAGAAGATTATGTTTCATATCTTCTACTAGTAGAACATTTTATGCCTTTGTATTCTTGTTCCCAATTTTGACTGTGCCTTTTCTAATGATTTTGGTTGAATCATCATTTACGACGGAGACTAATCCATCTCTTTCCTTTCCTAATGTAAGAAACATGTCTCTATCACATGTCATGTGTTTTGAACAACCACTATAAACATACCAAACATGTTTCTTCTGCTTAGATTGTAGAACGAGTGTGCATTCTTCATTGCTATATCGATTCTACTTTCTTATCCATGTCCTTTTCTGAGGTTCATGTCTGTGATTTTTTTTTTTTCTGTTGTGGTTCTCTATGAGGGATTGTCATTCTACAATCTTTGGCCATGTGTCCAAATTTGTTACACTTGCATCATTCCACTTCAGTGGTCAATGATTTAAACCTGTTGTAACTTCTTCTTTGTGTTTCAGTAGGCCTTATTGGATAACCCTTTTGTGTATGACTTTCAAATTTGTTTATGTTCCTGTTGTTAGCTCTGCAATTCACAGCTTTGTGTCCAAAATTATTACATGCATAACTTAAACCAAAAAATATAGTTTGATAACTGGGAGTTGAATATCTTCTGAAAGGAGGTGCTCCTATGAATCCTTCTTCTTCCTAAGACCTATCTGTTTTTGTTGTTCGTTGATTCTGAAATCTGAATCTTCTCGGTGGAAGAGTGTCCCTGTAATTTTCTCTGTAGACCTTCATATCCCCTTTGATTGTTTCTGCATAGCTTTTTGGATATGTTTCTTCTTCTGTTGTTTTGGAGCTTGATCCATTTTCTATCTGATTGTATCCAAGTCTGGACTTGTCATGATTAGGCCTTTGACTATTGATAATGTCATTCAAAACTTTTGAACTGTTCTACATATTTTTCTTTAGAAGATCCTTTCTTAATGTGACAATCTCTGATTCCAAATTTTCAATGATCCTGTCTCTTTCTTTTAGTTGTTCTTTGAGTGCTTCTTCAATTCTCTTATCTTCTTCAATTTAAACCTTCAAATTTGTGATCATTTGTTCTAATTCTTGAGTTTCTTCTTTCTTGTTTAGTTTCGCTTGTAGCTTCTTATATATCATTTTCGGGATTAACTGCATAGAGTAAGTCATTAATCTATGACCCATATCCATGAGTATTAGTCACAAACTGACCAATAATTCTCATAATTTGAATAGTCCACTTAGCACTCATTGCATCAGGTGATGCTCACAGGGGTGAAAAAGTGTGATTGAAACCAACGAAATGAATCACATAGCATCAATCATCTCTTTTGATAACTTCTACGACACTCATCAATTCCTCTCGGTAGTGAACTTTTGTCTCTTCAATTTCTTCTTTGGCTTCTTTGTATTCTACTTCGGAGTCTTCTTTATTAGAGTCTTATTTATCACATTATTCTACTAACATGAATAGAACCCTTTCTGTCTCACTGTCATTGACTTCATCTTCATCTGATGATGATATGTCTTCTTTGTTGTATAAGCTTTTCTTGAAAACTTTCTTTGTGGTTCTTTTGCCTTTATATGTTTGTCTTCTTTTTGAGTCACCTTCATCATTTCTCTTTTTCTTATGAGGACATTTGTTAACAAAATTACCAATACCATCACAATTAAAACAAATTAAAGGAAGTTTACCTCTATACCTACTGTCGGTTCCCTTGTTCAGTCTTCTAACAAAGTTGGCCACTTCTTCATCATATTCGGAGACGTCACTGTTGCTGCTATGTTATCTTTCTTGTTGCGTTCCCTTTTTCTTTGATATTTTGGATGCTTTGAAGGTTTCTTATTTTACATCTAGATTTTCCTGTTCAGTTCTCATTTCATATGACGTGAAGATTCCATGTAGTTCATCCATTCTTATTGAGTTTAGATATTCTCTTTCTTCTAGTGTTGATATCTTAGGGTCAAATCTCATAGGAAGAGATCTTAGTACCTTTTGAACAATTACAGATTCTTGAATTTCTTCTCCCAATCCTATGATTGCATTTATTGTTTCATCGACTCATAAGAAGTAAGCTACAATATTCTCATGTTCCTTCATCTTTAGTTGTTCAAACGGACCTCTGTAATCTTGAAGCTTTATTTCTTTGACTTTTGAATCTCCTTCATAAATATTTTAAAGTTTGTCCCAAATCTCTTTAGCGAATTTACAATGTGCAACTTTGGTGAATACCATTTCACCAAGACCATTCAAAAGTGCATTTGTGGCTTTGGAATTATTCTGACCGAGTTTCATTGCTTTGTCAATTGTTGGCGGAACTGTTGGTACTGTGTATTCATCTACAATTGATTGCCAAATTTCAAATCCCCGTGCCTGTATATATGTCTTCATCCTTATGCTCCAAAATGCATCTTTATGTCCATAAAACTGTGGTATTCCATTTTTATACAAGTTGTTTCTCTCCATGATCTACCTTTCAGTGGTTAAGCTGATTTCTGAAGGAACCGACTCTGATACCAATTGTTGGATTACTGAGAGCGGGGGTGAATCAGTAATAGAGAAATCTAATCCTTTTTAACCATATAATCCAAGTGTTATATCAATGTAGCATTATCATCCAATAAGTGCAGAGTAAATAAGAAATGAACAAATGAACAATCATACACATACACAGTACATCAGTGTTTTACGTTGAAACCCAAAGTGGGAGAAAACCACAAAATATTTGTTTTTATGTCTTGAAGAATTACATTCATTGGAAGAACCAACTTCCTTTGTTTTCCAAATGCAACTGGAAGGAGGCTCCAACCCCCTAGTTTCTCAGGCTTCAACCTGATGGAAGCTCCAACTTCCCAATTCTCTGGCTACAACCAGAAGGAGGCTACAACCCCCTAAGTTCTTCGGCTACAACCGGAAGGTGGCTACAACCACCTATCCTTGCCCCATCCAACCGCCCTGAAATATAAATGCCAAATGTAGACAACTTGTCACTATCACTGAATCAACCACCGCCACTATCAACCTATACCAATAACCTGTAACAACCTGTACAAATCAACCTACACCAAACAACCTATACCAATAACATAAACCAACATGTATTGTGCATCAACCTTGACTCATCAAGATGTACCAACATCATCAACTATACACCTCATGTATGTGCCAACTCATCAACTATAAACCTCATGTATGTGCCAACTCATCAACTACTTGTCTCAACCATGTACCCAACATGTACCTCAACCATATACCAAAGACATACACCAATATAACCATCAAAAGTTATCTAACAATTCATCACTCTATCCATAAACCAAATATCATAAACTCTTACATCAAACCATGTGCCACACCCTCATTATTATGTAGCCTCAAGCTAAACCAACAACTTCAGCAACACATCACAACCAAAGGACCAATACCCATATGCCAAATACCAACAACAAAATACCAGCTGTATCCCTCAACAAATCTGATATATGCAGCAATATTGAATGTCCAATACCATCTCAAGAGATAAACCCTAGCTCAAAAAGCATACCTCAAACAAGATGTGCCATACCTCTCATAAATAGACCCCAACCATGTTGTTGCCGCGATTTTTCTCTCGCACTTTTTCTTACGTGATTTTCCTGCTGCGATTTTTCTACCGCGATTTTTCTCTCGCACTTTTTCTTACGCAATTTTTCTGCTGCGATTTTTCTACCGCACTTTTTCTATCGTGATTTTTCTGTCGCACTTTTTTTGTCACAATTTTTCTGCCGCACTTTTTCTACCGCGATTTTTCTGTCGCACTTTTTATGCCGTGTTTTTTCTGCCGCACTTTTTCTACTACACTTTTTCTGCTGCAATTTTTCTCTATCAATAATACCTGCCCAAATAACCTTTCACCAAATAGATACTCAATGATGTTCAAGTGTGATTCAAATGAGAGAGCCTTGCCTCTTATTTACACATTCATGCAACTTCCTCAAGGGGTTACCTTTTAACCATCTTAACCCACTTTCCTTATTTTAGGGTTAACCAACTTTTAACCACTTGTCCACTTAGTAATTTTTCCATTAGCTTTATTATCTAAATAATTTCTTTTGTATCCACTTTGACTTATAGTACACTCATCACTTCACTTTATTATTTACCTTCTAAAATCTCTCAAACCACTTTCCTTATTTTAGGGAGTTCTCCATTAACTTTATTATTTAAATAATTTATTTTTCATCCTCTTTGACTTATAGTACACTCATCACTTCACTTTATTATTTAAATAATTTATTCTTGGCAAACACTTTGACTACTTTGAACTTTTAGGGCTTCTAGATGACTCATGAGGGTTTTCCAACTTCACATGGCCATAACTCTCTAACTATGAGTAGTTATGTGACGTTCCACATACCACCGGAAATGGCACGACATGTACTGTCCATATAAAATAGTCTTACCTACAAATATATCAAAACTCATACCATTATTCATCAAACAAACTTGGGTTGATTACCCAAACCTTTGTGCTACCAGAATTCATTACCAGACTTTCTTCAAGGGTTGACATCAATGACAACCAACCCAATTAATCAACACTTAGATTGAATGCATATTTTGTTTTCATTTTAATATTTATGATTTAGTATTCTTTACCACCATTAGAATAAATTATTTCCATGAAATCTAGATAAGTTGTATTTTCAGATTGCTTTGTTTCACTTCAACTAATAGTTTAGAGTTTCTTTCTACGATTTTTGTTTTCCTGCACCATTCTTAATCTTTGATCAGTCTCAGACCTTTGCTACTGACAAATGCATGTTGCATGCATAGTGCATAGAACCTATTAAGTTTGTACGAACCCTAAGTTGACAAAGTAAATTAGGAGCCAAGGATACAACAATATTATTGCTACTATTCCTAGGGTCATCACCCCCCTTCCAATCTCTCCTCTCTTTACCTCTCTGTCTATATTGATGGACAATTGGTTTGGATAGTTGGTTTTCATTGATGTCATCCCTTGGAGATGTTGATGTATCTTGATGAGGCACGTTTTGGTATACTTGACGTACTTGTTCTTGGCACATGGTTTGTAGATGATATGGTATACATGTCTTGGCATATCATTAGAATCACATCTTGATCTTGGTATATTTTTGTTGATGGTTACGAGTTGTTTTGAGTGGTTTAGGTTGATGTACATGTGGATGATATTGTGCATATGATTGAGAATTGTCTTGTTGGTTGATCTATGTGATTAGCTATGGTTTGGTTGTTAATTTGATGTGGCAGGTTGAGAGGTACAGGTTGTTGGTATAGGTTGGTAGAGATCATTGTTAAATATTGTTGGTACAGATTGTTACAGGTTGTTGGTTCAGGTTGTTATGAAAGGTTTCACACTGACAATATGACATCAACAAAGACAGTGACAGTAAATCTGGGAGATTTTTGTACTAGTCCACGAGTTGCAGAGAAGATAGACATGGACATCTATGAGTTGCAGTTAAGAAGGATGCAAATACTTGTGTGTTGCAGTAAAGACAAGTCGTGGATCTGAAGGAAATTTTTTGAAGAAGAATTATATCAGTGAAAGTGACAAAGGTTGGTAGTGACAGTAATATAGGTTAGTAGTGTCAGTGACTTTGATTCAGTAAAAGTGACAAGTTGTTCACATTTGGCACTTATATTTCAGGGCAGTTGGACAGGGCAAGGAAAGGGGGTTGTAGCCTCCTAATGGTTGGTGCCAGAGAATCAGGGAGTTGGAGC
The DNA here is from genome assembly GCA_032191745.1 of Picea mariana. Lineage (NCBI taxonomy): Eukaryota > Viridiplantae > Streptophyta > Pinopsida > Pinales > Pinaceae > Picea > Picea mariana. The sequence continues at coordinate 504,710 of JASDQU010100736.1, read as the reverse complement.
TTACTTTAGGTTGGATCATGTGAACCAGGTGGTTGTAGCAAGAGAACTCGAGGGGTTGTAGCTTCCTTCTAGTTGGAGCCAGATAATTAGGGAGTTGGAGCTTCCTTCAGGTTGGAACTTGAGACACTAAGGGGTTGGAGCCTCCTTCCAGATGGAGTTGGAGAAGTATAAGTTGGTACTTCCTTGAATGTAATTCATTTCGTGGTTTTCTCCCGCATTGGGTTTCCACGTAAATATTGGTGTACTATGTATTGTGTGGATGTGTTTATTATTGTTTATTATGCATTGATGGATGTTATTGTTTATTGTTTATTATGCACTGATAAACTAAAAGTGCATACACCTTGAAATTGAATTCCCTGATTTGAATATTGTAAGTGACAAGATAGAAAAGCCCGATGAAATAGAAGACAATCCTGAGATTGAAAGGAAAAGCATCATAAAGCATAATTTAGTCAAAGAGAAAGATAAATTGAAGATGAAATAATCATTTTGAAGATCCAACTTGAAGAAACAAAGCGAATAGAAGAAGTCATGAGGAATCATATGATGAAGAAGGAAGAAGAGGTAGAGAAGCTTGAAGAAGAAGTTGTTATGTTAAGAGTAAAAGTTGTCAAGCTCAGCAAAAACATTGAAGAAGCTTCCACATCATTAGTAAAGATAGTTGAAGAGAAATGTCACAGGTCATCGGAAGGAAAAAGTGAAGAGAAGCCTAAGAGTTATGCAGAAGTCATCAAAGGTTCTATAAATAAGGAAGAATACAAGCCCCTAAAGAAGAATATTCCAAAAGGATAGAAGACTCAAGAAGAAGAAAACATAAGAGATGGACATCAAAGAAGACCTTTCGCATTCAGACAACCATGAAGCTTCACTCATAATGAAGGATTCAATATAAGAGAAGATCATGATCAACCAAAGCATGATTTCAGAAGGACTACACCACAAAGAAGATGATTCACTCCCAGGTATGTAAAAAAAAATTATGGTCATTTTTTTTATTGTACTAACTTTGGACATAAGGTTGCAGATTATAGGGCTTATGGAAGAAATGTTCAAGAAATAAATGATTATGTGGCCCCACGTAGCATTGAATGTTACAAATTCCATCACTATGGACACATAAATCATGATTGTAGAAACATGATCGATACTTCCATGAAAGAGAAGACTGATATAAGATATAAGATAGTATGGAAAAGAAGACAAGAAGAACATGTGAATAAAGACCAAGTCCCAGAAATCACAAGATTGGAAATAATATGAGATGAAGACAAATATATAGAGAAAAAGGAAGATGTACGATACATAAAGGTTTGGAGAAGAAATGAAAGAAAATAAGGACAGGTGAATAAAAAATAGGTCCCAGAGATCGCAAGATTTGTGGTAGTACGAGAAATAAAAGAAGAATAGGTTTGATAGATTGTACTTTCAGGAATTGTAGTGCAAGATGAATCCAGAGACAGAAAGAAAGAAGTCAAAGTCCAGAAAGACAACAAGTCTACCGATGAAGATGACAATGATTCTTCTTCCGAGGGGATATTTTTTTGAGCCATCCAACTTGGAGACTCCCAGTAATATGAATATTGAACATGGGGAGTCCAAAAAACATCTCAACAGATCAAAGATCCATCCTTCATGCAACTTATAGAGTTTGAGGAGACAGATTCAGAGCAGTCAGATAGAAAAAGTACAATATGATAGATTGATTGAGAAAGCAGTGTTCCCACACATGTGTCAGTTGGAAGTTACACGTGAAGAAGGTTATGATTTCATTCAGGTAGAGATATCTTCAGTACAGGTTGTTCCAGACGTGTAGAGTTTGATGAGAAGATAGATCAGATTAGAAAACATATTTGATTCAGAGAAGTCTATGTAATAGTTCAGTGATAGATGGGTCAACATTGTGGACAATCGAGTAGAAGAGTTATGGATAGTTTGTGACATACAGACAAAGATTGATTCATGATATGTTTAACAAGTTTGGATAGATATATATCAATGGAAAAGAGCATGATTTCAGGAAAGATCGGTTCAGAAAGTGATTCAAATATTGATACAAAGATTCACATATTGGTTCAGAGATTGATTCATAGATTCATATTTTGGTTCAGAAACTAGCTCAAATATTGATTCAGAAATTCATAGAGTGGTTCAAATATAAAGGAATATTATCATAGTGGATGATAATGATACATGAATATTTGAATGTTTATTCTTGAATGATTTTTATATATGTCAGTTGATTACACAAGGAAGCACCAATGGACAATAACTCCAAAAGGAAGCAGGTACATGACAACCTACATTGATCTACACATCAACGTGTAGTCAAATCATCAGAGAGAGAGATCTAGAAATATCATTCAGAGAAATTTTCAGACAAAGAGATAAGAACAGAGGTATAATTCCAGGAGAAGAGATGATAGAGATGATAATAGAGGGAGCATTGGAAACCATGTCATCAACATTGCATCAAAGTGATACCCTTTGTGAAAAGGGGAGATATTAATCAGATGCAGAGAGAGAGAGAGTAATTAGAGATTAGAAACACAAAGAAATATCAAAGGCATTTAGACATGGGGAGTATCCCAAAGGACAATTTAGATAGGGGGAGAAACCCCAAGGAGAGTTCAGTAAGGGGGGGAAACCCCAAAGGGAGATACCCTTTTCCATTGATGTCAAAGGGGGAGAGATAGAAACAATGATGAGGAGCGATGATCACAAGGTGAGCATGAGCATGAGTGTTGCCATGACTAAGTGTTTCTATCAATGCCAAAGGGGGATATTGATGGACAGTTGGTTTGGATAGTTGGTTGCCATTGATGTCAACCCTTGGAGAGTGATATTGTATATTGATGTCAACCCTTAGATATTGATTTCAACCCTTGAGTATGTTTGGTAGCACATTCTGGTATCCCCAGAGGTGTGGTTAAGGAACTTGGATGTAATTGAGGAATATGGACATGAAGATCAATACTGAATTTCCAGATGAGACTACCATGGATGGATAGTACACATCATGCCATTTTTGGTGATATGTGGAACGCCATGTAGTTCCTCACGGTTGAGGATATATTTCTTAGTGAAGTTGGAGAACCCTCATGAGTTATCTAGAAGCTCCTATAAGGTCAAAGAAGTCAATTATTATAGAAGCTCCTAGAAGAAGTTTACTATTCAAAGTGGTTGTAACTAGGAGTTAATCATGGGTAAAGTTGTTGCAATAAGAAAACAATTAAAAATAAATTAGTTGCAATAGGAAGTGGTGAGTTTATTAATTATGGCTAAATTAGTTGTAATGAAAAGGTTGAGTAGTCAAAGTGGTTTGGAAAGAAATTAATTATGGGTAAAGTAGTTGTAACGAGAAGGTTGAATGGTCAAAGTGGTTGAACAAGAAATAAATTAAATAATAAAGTGGTTGCAACAAGAAGTTATTTAATGGAAAAGAAGTTATGATTTGACTAATTATGGAAAAATTGGTTGCAACAAGAAAGTGGGTTAGCCCTAGAATAAGGAAAAGGGGTAAATCAGTTACAAGGTATCCCCTAAAGGAAGTCACTTGGGAAGTATAAATAAGAGATCAAAGGACTCCCATTAGCACCTAATGAACACCTATTCAGAACATTGAATATCTATATTGTGAAGTGTTATAGGAAGGTACAACTGACAAATATGAAGTGACAGGTCTGAGGAAATGAAGGTATGAAGCAATGAAAGTTTCAGAGCTGCAGAGACTTTGACTATTCTAGGGTTTGTGAAGTTATTCATGAGCTACAGAAGTAGAGGCAATGTACATTTGCGAGCCCCATGCACAGATAAGCACGGACACCCACGAGTTGTAGAAAGGGAAAGCCCGGATCTATAGAAAGTGAAAATAGAAGATGCTTGTTCCAGGTTGCAGGATCTGTTGGAAGATTGGTTGTTGTCATTGATGTCAACCCTAGTCATGGGTTTTGGACCACAAGATTGATGAAGTTATTTGGACATGAAGGAAAATGCACATGCAGATACAACACCCATAAATGGATAGTATACATCATGCT
>JASDQU010100736.1:452758-499879 GCA_032191745.1 Picea mariana | reverse complement strand
AAAACTATTGATTATTTCTCATATATTGTGCATGGTGTATTGTGGTGTATTGGTGTAACTCTTATACTATTGTTCATTTCTCATTGGATATAATTGAATGGTTTAATTATAAGTTGGAAAAGGTTTTTAAATTGTACTTGATATTGATTCACCCCCCTCTCAGTATCAACAGCCTACACAGATATAGATTGGGCAGTTTGCATTGATGAATGATGAAGCTCCAATGGAGTAGCATTCTACTTGGGTGAGTGTTTAGTATCTTGGCTAAGAAAGAAACAACCATCAATATCCTTATCTATATCTGAGGTAGAGTATATTGCAACATCAACAAGTTGTACATAGTTTCTATGGATGAAACAAACTTTGACAGATATACAGGTTGACTATGATGAGCCCATTCCAATCTATTGTGATAATACAAGCCCCATTAGTATCTCAAAAAACCTTGCGATGCACTCAAAAACGAAGAAAATTCCAATCAAGTATCACTTTCTATGAGAACAAGTTGTAGAGAAGAACATGAGAGTTGAATATGTGGGAACAAAAGAACAAGTGGCATACATCTTTACAAAACCACTTCCACGGGAAGACCTTGAGTATCTTCACCAAAGACTATGAGTAATTTCTACTCCAAAATGAATTCTTTTGAATGCTTATCTTATATGTCTTATATGTACACGAGGAAGCACCATAAATAGGATAAAGGGGGAGATATTTATCATATGCAAAGGTAAATGCTTGGAGAGAGAGCATAGAGTCATGTTTCCAAGGGGAGTGATTGTAACAAGGGAAGAATGAATGATATGACTTCATAGGGATACCCTTGTCAAAGGGGGAGATATTATTCATATAAGTAAAAGGGAGTAATGAGAGGCTTATAAACACAAAGAAGAATCAAAGGCACGCAGATAGGGGGAGCAGCCCCAAAGGGAGATACCCTTTTCCATTCATGTCAAAGGGGGAGAGATAGAAACATTGATGAAGAGTATACGCATGAATGTTATCATGACTAAGTGCTTCCATCAATGTTGGTGTTTCCATCAATGCCAAAGGGGTATATTGTCAGACAGTTGACTTAGGTTGATGGATAGTTGGTATGGATTATTTGTTGTCATTGATGGAAACCAATGGAGCGTGATATTGTAGATTGATGTCAACCCTTAGTGAATGATTTCAATGCTTGGAGAAAGTTCGATAACGAATTCCAGTAGCACAAAGGTTTGGGTAATGGAAACAAAGTTGTTTCATGTATAATGGTATGATTTTTAATATATTTTAAGGTAATACTATTCTATATGTATAGTACATGTCATTACATTTTAGGTGGTATGTGTAACATCACATAACTCCTCACGGTTAGAGAGTTATGGCCATGAGAGGTTGAAGAACACAGTTTTGGGTAATAGATCTAAGTTTGTTTGATAGATAATGGTATGAGTTTTGATATATTTTCAGGTAATACTATTCTATATGGATAGTACATGTTATTCCATTTATGTTGGTATGTGGAACGTCAGATAACTACTCACGGTTTGAGAGTTATGGCCTTACGAAGTTGGAGGACCCTCATATGTCATCTAAAATCCCTAAAAGATCAAAGTAGTCAAAGTGGTTTAAGATATTTTAGAAGGGAAATAATAAATTTAATGGAGAAATTAGAAGTGGGTTAACCCTAAAATAAGGAAAGTGGGCAAAGTGACCGAGAATATATTTTTAAGGAAGCTACTTGAAGAGTATAAATAAGAGGCAAGGCTTTGTCATTTTATATCACACTTGAGCATATTGAATATCTATAGGTTTCTAAGGTAACCAAAGGATATCTAAAACTAATTTCCGAGGGAAGGTGAAGAAAAGAAGGCTGGAATTCAAGGAAGGATAAATTCTTTTGATGATGCTTTCTAAGGTATGTTAATTACAGGCCATCTAACCATTTCTGCAATAACGTTTTTTCTAGAATGCTCCAGACCATGAAATTTTTATTCCATTCAGGAAACATATCCAATTATCTTTGGTAAACTACTAATCTTGTGGGTCATTGTATTCTTGGAGTTACACTCCATGGAAAATAGGGTTTGTGGCTAGTCCTGAAACTAGTCTAAACGATGTGTTTTGGGTAAAAATGTCTTAACTTCTTCATAACAGATCCAAATTAAGTCAGATCAAATGTGATGGTTATATTATAGTCTTTAGTATGTTTTTTAATATTTTTAGACCGATTAAACAAATATTACATGAGGGGCACGCTATACAAGGTCACTCTCTAGAATAAGAGAGAATTCAACAAGGTGTGCCATTTTTGCTATAACTCCTTTTGTGAGAGGTTACAAGGAGTGACACCTAGAAGAATGGCACAAAACACACTGAATAAAATTGTATATCAATTTCAGATATTTTTTCATTACAGGTACAAAGTTATGATTATTTCAAATTATGGTTGTTGACTAATCCAAAACTAGTCATGTGAGACTAAAGAAAAGTTTGATGAAAATTGGGTACATGTTGGGTACATGTCGGGTACATGGTTGAGACAAGTAGTTGATGAGTTGGCACATGCATGAGGTGTATAGTTGATGATGTTGGTACATCTTGATGAGTCATGGTTGATGAGTATTTGATACATGATTGGTACATACTTGGTACATGGTTGGAGGCACTTCTTAGTAGTATTGTTGATGCATGGTTTATGGATGATGTAGCATACTTGTATTATTATGAGTTGTTGGTAATGATTATGAGTTGTTGTGTTATGCTTGGTTGATGCACATATTTGAGAGTTTTCCCGGTGATTGATATTGGTGAGTAGATACGACTTGGTTGATAATATTGATGAGACAGGTTGTTGTGATAGGTTGTTTGGACACATTGTTGTGACAGGTTATTTGTACAGGTTTGGTGCATGGTTGATGCAGTTGTTCATGGTATAGGTTTAGGTATAGGTTGGTGCATGGTTGATGCATTTGTTTATGATACAAGTTGATTACACATTTTTTGGTACAGGTTGGTGCATGGTTGATGCACTTTTTTATGGTACAGGTTGATTACAGGTTGAGGTACAAGTTAATGCATGGTTGATGCATGGTTCATGTTATTGGTACATGTTGTTTGGTGTAGGTTGATTGGTATATGTTTACAATAGTATATCTCACAATGATAGTGTGATAGTGGTTCCATCATTCTACTTATATGTCAGGGCAGTTGGACGGGGCAAGGAAAAGTGGTTGTATCCACCTTTCGGTTGTAGCCGGAGCACATAGGGGGTTGTAGCTTCCTTCTGGTTGTAGCCAGAGAATTGGGGAGTTAGATATTCCCTCGGGTTGTAGCCTGAGAAACTAGGGGCTTGGATCCTCCTTCTAGTTGCAACTGGAAAACAAAGGAAGTTGGTGCTTCCAATGAATATAATTCTTCAAGAAATATAAGAAAAAACATTATGTGGTTTTCTCCTGCTTTGGGTTTCCACGTAAAACACTGGTGTAATGTGTATGTGTATGATTGTTCATTTTTTCATTTCTTATTCACTCTGTAGTTATTGGATGATAATGATACATTGATATAACACTTTGATTATATGGTTAAAAGGGATTAAATTGCTCTATTACTGATTCATAGCCCCTCTCAGTAATCCAACAATTGGTTTCAGAGAAGGTTCCTTTAGGAAATAGTTTAACCACTGGAAGGAGATCATGTATTATTATGAGAATGGAGTACCAATGTCTAATGGTCATAATGGTTTTAAGTATGAGATGTGGAGCATCAGGAGGATTTTTTTTTTTTATAGGCACAAGGACATTATATTTGGCTATCAGTTGTTATAGGATATGATAGTTCAAAAAGGGCAAAGGATGCAACCAAGAAGGAATTGAGGAAGAATAAAAAAATAGAAAAGTATTTCATTTGGGAAGGATTACCTAATCCAGTAAGAAAAAAGGTTTGTAAATATTCATCAGCAAAGGAACTTTGGGATAAGTTACATGACATATATTCTTCATCCATCACAGATTCAGAAAATGTCAAAGAAGATGCAGATACAAATTAAGAAGAATTCAGAAGATGAAGAGTACATAATCACCATAGGTATGTTGTTTTGTTTTAATTGTGAAAAAGGTGGACATATTGAAATAGAATGCCATGAAGGAAATGAGACAGAAAAAATAATTGAAAACGAAGACAATTATGAAGAAGAATCTATTAGTGATTTAGATGAACTAAGAGAAGAAAACAATTTACTCAAGAAAGAATTGATGAAACAAAAGGAAAGTGTTCACATTTTTGAAGAACCCCAACAGGTCATCGAGAACTTAAGAACTCAGCTAGAAAAATCTATAAAGATAGAAGAAAATCTTTAATATCAAAATCAGTGTTGGAAACCAACATAGCAACATAGAAGGAAGAAGCAGAAATGAGAGAGAATATATTGACAGATCATCTTAAGGAAATAAATAATGATCTAAACCATCTTGATTCAGAGTTTGGTCAAGAAGAGAAAGGATTTGAACAAGAAATAATCACATTAAAAATTCATCTTGAAGAAGTGAAAATAACAGAAGAAGTCATGAAGTCTCAAATAACCAAAAAATAAGAAGAGGTTGAGAAGCTTGAAGAAGAAGTTGTCACATTCAGAAGTAAAATCATCAATCTCAAAAAGAACATTGAATAGACAAAAACATCCACATAAGTTATAGAGAATGAAGAGAATCACTCTAGGTTGTTAGAAAAGAAGATTGAAGAAAATAGAAAGAGTTATGTAGAAGTACTCAAAGGAACGAATCATGGTCAACCGGAATCTAAGAAAATTGTTGAAGATACATCTTCAAGAAGACCATCCATGTTCAAGCCACAAAGAAGCTTCAATTATTATCATGATCAGTCAAGGAAAAAATTTAGAAGGACTACACCACGAAGAAGATCATTCACTCCCAGGTATGCAAATTTATTTTATGGTAATTGTTTTTGATGTACTAACTTTGTACATAAGGTTGCATGGATTATAAAAGAAATTTCCAAGAAAGAAGTGCCTATGTGGTTGCATGTAACTTTGAGTGTTACAAATGTCAGAACTATGGACACATATCCATTGATTGTAGAAGCATGATCGATAATTCCATGAAAGAGAATACTGATATCAAATATAAGAAGGTATGGATAAGAAAATAGGAAGAAAAGGTGAACAAAGGACAGGTACCAGAGATCACAATATTGGAAATAAAAAGAGATGAATAAAATTATACAGAGAAAAGGAAAGATGTCAGATACAGAAAGGTTTGGAAAATAAATGAAAGAAAGGAAGGACATGTAAATAAGGAATAGGTTCAAGAGATTGTACTTCCAGGCATTGTAGTGAAAGATGAATCCATAAACAGAAAGAAACAAGTCAGAGATCAGAGAGATAATGAATCTACCAATGAAGATGATGATGAATACAAATCAGAGCAGGAATTGTTCTGACCATCTGGCTTAGAGACTCCTAATTAATATGAATATTAGAAAAGGGGAGTCTATGCGATATATATGAAAAACCAAAGAACCATCCTTCGAGTAGATGCAGATTTTGAGAAGATAGATTCATAGAAATCAGTTAGAAGAAGTACAGTTTGATAGATTAATAAAGACTTCATGATAGTATAGTGATAAATGGGTCATCATTATGGACAGTTGTGCAAGTAGAGTCTTGGACAATATATACATAGATGGATTTGTAAGAACACTTAGCAGGTTTGGACATATATATGATAGTGGACGAGAGCATGGATTCATATATTAGTTCAAAGAGTGGTTCAAAGACAAAGGGACATTATCATAATGGATGATAATTACACATGAAATGGCTCAAATAATGCTAATGGATTCCAAATTGACAGATTGTTTTTGGACAGATGTAGTGCATACATAAGTTCACATTCAAAATAGAGCAATTCTTAGAAATAATTATGAAAAAACTCCATACAAACTATGGAAACGAAGCACAGACAACAACCTCTACATCAAGGTAACTCAAGGTAATATTTTATTAATTTAAATTTATGTTGATGATATTGTTTTGGAGGTACTAATGACAGGTTAAGCCAGAAATTTGCAAAGGATGTGAAGAATGAATTTGAAATGTCATTACTTGGAGGAATATCATTCTTATTGAGTCTTCATATATGTCAAAGAAACCAAGAAATTTTTATTTCTCAAACTAAGTATATCACAGAAATGGTAAAGAGGTTCAGAATGGAATATTGCAAACCAGTTACTACTCCTATGCAAACCAATTACAAGTTGAGAAAAGATGATGATTCAAAGTCTACAGACCATAGGAAATATAGTTCAATGATTGGTAGCTTACTATATGTGACATCATCCAGACTAGATGTAATGAAGATAATTGGACATGTGGCATGATTTCATGCAACACCAAAGGAATCACATATATTAGCACTGAAGAGTATTTTTAGATATCTCAAAGGAACATAAGAGTTTGGATTATGGTATCCAAAAGGAGAGGATATATCACTTATTGCCTACATAGATGTAGATTGGTCAGTTTGCATTGTCGACCGATGAAGCACCAATGGAGCAATGTTCTACTTGGGTGAGTGTTTAGTATCTTGGATAAGCCAGAAACAACCATCAATACCCTTATCTATATCTGAGGCTTAGTATATTGCAGCATCAACATGTTGTACACAGGTTCTATAGATGAAATAAACTTTGACATATATACAGGTTGAGTATGATGAGCCCATTCCAATCTATTGTGGTAATACAAGAGCCATTAGTATCTAAAAAAACCCGGTGATGCACTCCAAAACAAAGAACATTCCAATAAAGTTCACATTCTTTGGGAACAGGTTGCAGAGAAGAACATTAGAGTTGAATATGTGGGAACAAGAGAACAAGTGGCATACATCTTTACAAAACCACTCCCACGGGAAGCCCTTGAGTATCTTTTTCAGAGACTAGGAGTAATTTCTACTCCAAAGTGAATTATTTTGAATGCTTATCTTATATGTCTTAGATGTACATGAGGGAGCACCATAAATAGGACAAAGGGGGAGAGATTTATTAGATCCAAAGGCAAATTCTTGGAGAGAGATCATAGAGGCATGTTTCTAAGGGGACCGATTGTCACAAGGGAACAATGAGCGATATGACTTCATAGTGATACCCTTTGTTAAAGGGGGAGATATTATTCATATGAAGGGAAAGAGAGTAATAAGAGGCTTATAAACACAAAGAAAAATAAAAGGCACTTAAAAAGAGGGAGAAACCCCAAAGGGAGATACCCTTTACCATTGATGTCAAAGGGGGAGAGATAGAAACATTGATGAAGAGTTAAAGCATGAATTTTATCATGACTAAGTGTTGCCATCAATGTTGGTGTTTCCATCAATGTCAAAGGGGGAGACTGTCAGTCAGTTGACTTAGGTTGATGGATAGTTGCTATGGATTATTGTTTGTCATTGATTTCAACCATTGGAGAGTGATATTGTAGATTGATGTCAACCCTTGGAGAAAGTCCGATAGAAAATTTTGGTAGCACAAAGGTTTGGGTCATGGACCCAAGGTTGTTTCATGTATAAAGGTATGAGTTTTAATATATTTGAAGGTAATAATATTCTATATGGATATCACATTTCATTCCATTTCCAGGGGTATGTTGAATGCCACATAATTCCTCACAGTTAGAGAGTTATGGTCATGAGAAGTTGGAGAACCCAGGTTTGGGTAATGGACCTAAGTTTGTTTGATGGATAATGGTATGTGTTTTGATATATTTGCAGGTAATACTATTCTATATGGATATTACATGTCATTTCATTTATGGTGGTATGTGGAACGTCACATAACTCCCAATTGTTTGAGAGTTATGGCCTTACGAAGTTGGAGGACCCTCATCTATCATCTAAAATCCCCAAAAGGTCAAAATAGTCAAAGTGGTTTTAGATATTTTAGAAGGTAGATAATAAAGTGAAGTGATGAGTTTACTATCATTCAAAGTGAATGCAAAATAAATTATTTAAATAATAAATTTAATGGAGAAATTAGAAGTGGGTTAACCCTAAAATAAGGAAAGTGGGCAAAGTGACCTAGAAGATGTTTATAAGGAAGCTACTTGGAGAGTATCAATAAGAGGCAAGGCTCTCTCATTTTATATAACACTTGAGCATAATTAATATCTATTGGTTACTGAGGTAACGAAAGGATATATAATCCTAATTTCTGAGCGAAGGTGAATAAAATAAGGACGAAATTCAAGGAAGGATAAATTCTTTTGGTGATGCTTTCTAAGGTATGTTAATTACAGGTCATCTCACCATTTTCACAATAACGATTTTTATAGAATGCTTCAGACCGTGAAATTTCTATTCCATTGAGGAAACATTTCCAGGTATCTGTGGTAAAAAATTGATCTTGTGGGTCATTGTATTTTTGGAGTTACACTCCGTGGAAAATAGGGTTTGTGGCTAGTCCTGAAACTTGTCTAAACCAGGTGTTTCGGGTAGAAACGTCATAAATTATTCATAACAGATCCCAATTAAGTAAGAAAAAGTGTGTTGGGTATATTATATTTTGTGTTATCTTGTGTAAAAGTTTCATATTGATTCGACAAATATTACATGCGGGGCACGCTCTACAAGGTCACTCTCTAGAATAAGACATAATTCAACAAGGTGTGCCATTTTTGCTATAACACATTTTCTGAGAGGTTCCAAGTAGTGACACCTTGAGGAATGGCACAAAACACACTAAATAAAATTGCGTATCAGTTTCAGGTCTTTATTCATTACATGTACAAATTTATGATTATTTCAAGTTAAGGTTGTTGACTAATCCAAAACTAGTCATGTGAGACTAAAGAAAAGTTTGATGAAAATGATAGTCTCTTATTGTTCAAGTTAAGGAAGGTTTGTAGGTATGTTATCATTTACACCACGTCTATTACAGAGTTACAAATCATATTTGGATGATGAAATTGATGAGGGCATTTGGTTGAGGTACATGTCGGGTACATGGTTGAGACAGGTAGTTGATGCGTTGGCACATACATGAGGTGTATAGTTAATGATGTTGGTACATATTGATGAGTCATAGTTGATGAGTATTTGATACATGATTGGTACATACTTGGTACATGGTTGGAGGCACTTTTTAGTATTATTGTTGACACATGATTTACGGATGATGTAGCATACTTGTATTATTATGAGTTGTTGGTGATGATTATGAGTTGTTCTGTTATGCTTGTTTGATGCACATATTTGAGAGTTGTCCTAGTGATTGATATTTGTGAGTAGATCTGATTTGGTTGATAATATTAATGAGATAGGTTTTTGTGATAGGTTGTTTGGACAAGTTGTTGTGAGAGGTTATTTGTACAGGTTTGGTGCATGGTTGATGCACTTTCTCATGGTATGGGTTGAGGTACAGGCTGGTGCATGGTTGATGCACTTGTTTATGGTACAGGTTGATTATAGGTTGTTTGGTACAAGTTGGTGCATGGTTGATTCACTTGTTTATGGTACATTTTGATTACAGGTTCACGTACAGGTTGATGCATGGTTTATGCATGGTTTAGGTTATTGGTATAGGTTGATTGGCATAGGTTCACATCAGTATATCTCATAGTGATAGTGTGACAGTGGTTCCATCATTCTACGTATATGCCAGGGCATTTGGATGGGGAAAGGATAGGTGGTTATAGCCACCTTCCAGTTGTATCTGGAGAACATAGGGGCTTGTAGCCTCCTTTTGGTTGTAGCTAGAGAATTCGGGAGTCAGAGCTTCCCTCGGGTTGTAGCTTGAAAAACAAGGGGGTTGGAGCCTCCTTCCTGTTGCAGCTAGAAAACAAAGGAAGTTGGTGCTTCCAATGAATGTAATTCTTCAAGACATATAAGAAAAAACATTATGTGGTTTTTTCCTGCTTTGGGTTTCCACGTAAAACAATGGTGTAATGTGTATGGGTGCGTTCATTTGTTCATTTGTTCATTTCTTATTTACTCTGTAGTTAATGGATGATAATGATACATTGATATAACACTTGGATTATATGGTTAAAAATGATTAAATTTCTTTATTATTGATTCACCCCCCCTCTCAGTAATACAACAATTGGTTTTAGAGCAAGTTCCTTCAGGAAACAATTTAACCACTGGAAGGAGATCATGGATTATTCTGAGAATGGAGTACCAATGTTTAATGGTCATAATGGTTTTAGGTATGAGATGTGGAGCATAAGGACAAAAGTATTTTTATAGGCACATGGACATTATATTTGGATATCAATTGTTACAAGATATGATAGTTCAAAAAGGGCAAAGACTGCAGCCAAGAAGGAATTAAGGAAGAATAACACAATGGCAATGGATTTCATCTAGGAAGAATTACATAATCTGCTAAGAGAAAAGGTTGGTAAATGTTCATTAACAAAAGAAATTTGGGATAATTTACATGGCATATATTCTTCACCCATCAAAGATTCAGAAAATGTCAAAGAACATGCATATACAAATCAAGAAGAATTACTTTCTCCATGTCAAGAATATTCAGAAGATGAAGATTACATAATCACCATAGGTATGTTGTTTTGTTTTAATTGTGAAAAACATGGACATCTTGAAATATAATTCCATGAAGGAAATGAGACAGAAAAAATAATTGAAAAGGAAGACAAATATGAAGAAGAACTGATTAGTGTTTTAGATGAACTAAGAGAAGAAAACAATTCACTCAAGAAAGAATTGATGAAACAAAAGAAAAGTATTCACATTTTTTAAGAATCCCAATAGGTCATTGAGAACTTAAGAAATTGGTTAGAACAGGCCAGAAAGATGGAAGAAAATATTTAATATCAAAAGCAGTGTTTGGAAACCAACATAGCAGCACAAAAGGAAGAAGAAGAAATGCGAGAGAATATATTGACAGATCATCTTAAGGAAATAAATAATGGCCTAAACCAGCTTGAGTCAGAGTTTGGTCAAGAAGAGAAAGGACTTGAGGAAGAAATAATCACATTAAAAATTCATCTTGAAGAAGAAAAAAGAACAGAAGAAGTCATGAAGTCTCAAATAATGAAAAAAGAAGGAGAGGTTGAGAAGCTTGAAGAAGAAGTTGTCACAATGAGAAGTAAAATCATCAATCTCAACAAGAACGTTGAAGAGATAGAAACATCCACATCATTTATAGATAATGAAGAGAATCACTCTAGGTTGCTAGAAAAGAAGAATGAAGAAAATAGAAAGAGTTATGTAGAAGTACTCAAAGGAAGGAATCATGGTCAACCAGAATCTAAGAAAATTATTGAAGATACATCTTCAAGAATACCATCCATGTTCAAGACACAAATAAGCTTCAATCATGATCATCATCAGTTAAGGAAAAAATTCAAAAGAACTACGCCACAAACAAGATCATTCACTCCCATGTATGCAAATTTATTTTATGGTAATTTTTTTTTATGTACTAACTTTGGACATAAGGTTGCAGATTGAAGGGATTATAAAAGAAATTTCCAAGCAATAAGTTCCTATGTGGTCACATGTAACATTGAGTGTTAGAAATGTCATAACTATGGACACATAGCCACTGATTGTAGAAGCATTATCTATACTTCCATGAAAGAGAATACTGATATATCAAATATAATAAAGTATGGATAAGAAAACAGGAAGAAAAGGTGAACAAAGACTAGGTACCAGAGATCACAAGATTGGCAATAAAAAGAGATGAAGAAAATTCTATAGATAAAAGAAAAGATGTCAGATACAAAAAGGTTTGGAAAATAACTGAAAGAAAGGAAGGACATGTAAATAAGGAACAGGTTCAAGAGATCGTACTTTCAGGCATTGTAGTGAAAGATGAATCCATAGATAGAAAGAAACAAGTTAGAGCTTAGAGATATAATGAATCTACCAATGGAGATGATGATGAATACATATCAAAGCAGGAATTGTTCTGATACATCTGGCTTAGAGACTCCCAAGTAATTTGAATATTAGAAACGGGGGGTCTATGCGATAGCTGTGACAGACAAAAAAACATTCCTTTGAGAAGATGCAGAGTTTGAGAAGGTAGATTCAGAGAAATCAGTTAGAAGAAGTACAGTTTCATAGATTAAGAAAGAATTCATGATAATATAGTGATAAATGGTTCATCATTATGGACAGTTGCGCAAGTAGAGTCTTGGAAAGTATGGACATAGATGTATTCAAAAGAACACTTATCAGGTTTGGACAGATATATGATAGTGGATGAGAGCATGGATCCATAGATTGGTTCAGAGAGTGGTTCAGAGACAAAGGCACATTATCATAATGGATGATAATTACACAAGAAATGGCTCGAACAATGGTAATGGATTAAAAATTGACAGATATTTTTTGGACACATGCAGTGAATACATTAGTTCACATTCAAAAAAAAAAAATTCTTAGAAGAAACAATGACAAAAATCCCTATGAACTATGGAAAGGAATCACAGACAACAACCTCTACATCAAGGTAACTCAAGGTAATATTTTATTAATTAAAATTTATGGTGATAATATTGTTTTGGAAGTACTAATGACAGCTTAAGCTAGAAATTTACAAAGGATATGCAGAATGAATTTGAAATTTCATTACTTGGAGGACTATCCTTCTTTTTGGGTCTTGATATATGTCAAAGAAACCAAGAAATTTTTATTTATCAAACTAATTATATCAGAGAAATGCTAAAGAGGCTCAGAATGGAAGATTGCAAACTGGTTACCACTCCTATACAAACCAGTTGCAAGTTGAGAAAAGATGATGATTCAAAGTCTATAGACCATATGCAATACAGGTCAATGATTGGTAGCTTACTATATGTGATAGCATCTAGACCAGATGTAATGCAGGTAGTTGGACATGTGGCACGATTTCATGCAAAACCAAAGGAATCACATATATTAGTACTAAAGATGATTTTCCGATATATCAAAGGAACATAAGAGTTTGGATTATGGTATCCAAAAGGAAAGGATATTTCACTTATTTCCTACACAAATGTAGATTGGGTAGGTTGCATTGATGACAGATGAAGCACCAATGGAGCAACGTTCTACTTGGGTGAGTATTTAGTATCTTGGCTAAGCAAGAAACAACCATCAATATCCTTATCTATATATGAGGCAGAGTATATTGCAACATCAACATGTTGAACACAGGTTCTATGGATGAAACAAACTTTGACAGATATACAGGTTGAGTATGATGAGCCCATTCTGATCTATTGTGATAATACAAGCTCCATTAGTATATAAAAAGACCCGGCGATGCGCTCCAAGATGAAGAACATTCCAATAAAGTATCACTTTCTAAGGGAATAGGTTGCAGAGAAGAACATCAGAGTTGAATATGTGGGAAGAAAAGAATAAGTGGCATACATATTTATAAAACCACTTCCACAGGAAGCCCTTGAGTATCTTCGCCAGAGACTAGGAGTAATTTCTACTCCAAAATGAATGCTTTTGAATGCTTATCTTATATGTATTATATGTACATGAGGAAGCACCGTAAATAGGACAAAGGGGGAGAGATTTATCAGATGAAAAGGTAAATGCTTGGAGAGAGAGCACATAGGCATGTTTCCAAGGGGAGTGATTGTCACAAGGGAAGAATGAGCGATGTGACTTAATAGTGATACCCTTTGTCAAAGGGGGAGATATTATTCATATGAAGGGAAAAAGAGTAATCCAAGGATGATAAACACAAAGAAAAGTCAAAGGCACGTAGACAGGGGGAGAAGCCCCAAAGGGAGATACCATTTATCATTGATGTCAAAGGGGGAGAGATGGAAACATTGATGAAGAGTATAAGCATGAATGTTATCATGATTAAGTGTTGCAATCAATGTTGGTGTTTCCATCAATGCCAAAGGGGGAGATTGTCAGACAATTGACTTAGGTTGATGGATAGTTGGTATGGATTGTTGGTTTTCATTGATTTCAACCATTGGAGAGTGATATTTTATATTCATTTCAACTTTTAGTGATTGATGTCAACCTTTGGAGAAAGTTCGATAGTGAATTTCGGTAGCACGAAGGTTTAGGTAATGGACCCAAGGTTGTTTCAAGTATAATGGTATGAGTTTTAATATATTTGAAGGTAATACTATTATATATAGATATTACATGTCATTCAATTTCTAGTGGTATGTGGAACGTCTCATAACTCCTCACGGTTAGAGAGTTATGGCCATGAGAAGTTGGAGAACCCAGGTTTGGGTAATGGACCTAAGTTTGTTTGATGGATAATTGTATAAGTTTTGATATATTTTCAGGTAATACTATTATATATGGATAGTACATGTCATTCCATTTCTGGTGGTATGTGGAATGTCACATAACTCCTCACGGTTTCAGATTTATGGCCTTACGAAGGGTGAGAACCCTCATATGTCATCTAAAAGCCCCAAAAGGTCAAAGTAGTCAAAGTGGTTTAAAAGATTTTAGAAGGTAAATAATAAAGTGAAGTGATGAGTGTACTATAATTAAAAGTGAATACAAAATAAATTATTTAAATAATAAATTTAATGAGAAATTAGAAGTGTGTAAACCCTAAAATAAGGAAAGTGGGCAAAGTGACCTAGAAGATGTTTTTAAGGAATCTACTTGGAGAGTATAAATCAGAGGCAAGGCTCTCTCATTTTATATAACACTTGATAATATTGAATATATATAGGTCTTTGAGGTAACCAAAGTATATATCAGCTTAATTTCTGAGGGAAGGTAAAGAAAAGAAGGCCGAAATTCAAGGAAGGATAAATTATTTTGATGATGCTTTCTAAGGTATGTTAATTACAGGTCATCTCACCATTTTCGTAATAACGTATTTTCTATAATGCTTCAGACCGTTAAATTTTTATTCCATTGAGGAAACATATCCAAGTATCTGTGGTAAACAATTCATCTTGTGGTTCCTTGTATTTTTGGAGTTACAATCCATGGAAAATAAGGTTTGGGGCTAGTCCTGAAACTAGTCTAAACCAAGTGTTTTGGGTACAAACGTCATAAATTCTTCTTAACAGATCCAAATTAAGTAAGAAAAAATGTGCTGGTTATAATATAGTCTTTAGTATGTTGTGTAACAGTTTCATATCGATTCAACAAATATTAAGTGTGGGGCATTCTCGACAAGGTCGCTCTCTAGAACAAGACAAAATTCGGCAAGGTGTGCCATTTTTTCTATAAATCCTTTTCTGCGAGGTTCCAATTAGTGAAACTTGGAGGAATGGTACAAAACACACTAAATAACATTGTGTATCAGTTTCAAATCTTTATTCATTACAGGTACAAATTTATGATTATTTCAAGTTAGGGTTGTTAACTAATCCAAAACTAGTCATGTGAGACTAAAGAAAAGTTTGATGAAAATGATAGTCTCTTGTTGTTAAAGTTAAGGAAGGTTTGCAAGTATGTGATCATATACACCAGGTCTATTAAAAAGTTATGAATCAGATTTGGATGATGAAATCGATGAGGGCATTTGGTTGACGTACATGTCGGGTACATGGTTGAGACAAGTAGTTGATGAGTTGGCACATACATGAGGTGTATAGTTGATGATGTTGGTACATCTTGATGAGTCATAGTTGATGAGTATTTGATGCATTATTGGTACATACTTGGTACATGGTTGGAGGCAGTTCTTAGTAGTATTGTTGACACATGGTTTATGGATGATGTAGCATACTTATATTATTATGAGTTGTTGGTGATGATTATGAGTTCTTGTGTTATGCTTGGTTGATGCACATATGATCCGGATTTATGCAGGAATGGAATGTAAGAAGCAAATAACAGAGTGTGCACAATAGTATTGCATAGAACATAGTGATATAGTAAACACACACTTCTATTAATTAATGAAATAGAGAAACTGTAAAACTGTTGAACAATACATAGCTAGAATGGTGGTAGCATATCCCTGATAAGAGATGTGCTGGCTACGCTCATTCGTGACCAAGATGATTACAAAAAGAGGCTGAAGGGCCTTATTTATCAAAATAAGGAAGGTAGAAACCAAAAAACTAACCCTAGAAGATGAAACGCCAAAAGTCAAGTGGGCCCTGTTTGGGTAAGTTAGTCCATCAACTTCCCGAAGTCATAACTATTGCATACGATCTTTGTTTGGGGCGTACGATAGCTCGTTTGAAAGACTTATCCGAGGCTTACAATGATCGAGACAAGAAATGAAGGGATGCTTAATTCAAAATCATTATCCCTGATAGCCTTGGTGATAGTATATGGCCCATAACGAAGTGGGTGTAGCTTGCGATGAGGTCCCGTGAGTCTTTCTTTATGCAAATGCAACCAAACCTTATCAGCCACCTAGTATGTGTGTGGCACCCGATGCTGGTCATGACACTGCTTGTACTTGCCATTGGATTTTTCAAGAATGTCATGGACTTGTTGGCGAATGTGTTGGATCCGTTCCACCAATTTGGTGGCTTTCTCAACCTCAGTCTGAGCCCGACAAGATGTTGCCTGTGTGGAGGCAATGGGCAGAGCTACATCGATGGGGGCCAATGGTTGAAACCCCATGCATGCTTGAAAAGGGTTATGACTGGTAGAGCTGTGATGGGCTCTATTGTAGCAATTTTGAACATACGGTAGGTTCTCGTCCCATGTGCGGGGGTGTTTAGAATTATACATCCGTAGGATATGCACAATCATACAAGACACTACTTCTATCTGCCCATTAGTTTGGGGATGGAAGGCTGTCGAGTGTGTGAGCTTGGTATCCATAAGTGACCAGAGATTGGACCAAAATGTGCTGAGGAACCTGTTGTCATGATCTTAATTGATAGTCTGGGGTAGCCCGAAATGTACCCAGATGCGTTCAAAGAAGAGCTTAGCAGTGGCTTCGACAGAGATACTTTTCTTGCAGGTGGACAAAATGGCCAATTTAAAGAAGCGATCCACGACCACAAACACACAGTCATTCCCATGCTTGGTTGGAGGTAGTCTAGACATGTAATCCATGGAGATAGATTCCCAAGGCCCATTGGGAACAGGAAGAGGGGTATACAACCCTTGCTTCTTAATGGATGGTTTGGCAATGGTGCAAGCAGTGCAGGATCTGATATACTTTCTGACATCTTGTCATAGCTTTGGCCAATAAAAATACTTCTACAACACTGTTATTGTTTTTTCGGTGCCAAAGTGCCCTGTGACCCGGCTGTAATGCGCTTCCCAGATCAGCTTCGCGTGCTCGATTGAAGGAAAACAGAGGTGGCCTAGGTGGCATAATAGTCCATCTTGGAGATGAAAATCAGTCACTGGAGTGTCTACACAAACTGCTCGATAGGTGGTCGAAAAGTCAGGATCACTGTCATATAAGTGAGACCACCCAGAGGTTTCATAGCCACAAGAGTTAATCACTATGGTGAGAGCGGCCACAGGCGGTCAACTGAGGAAATCAGTGACATGGTTGGTGCTGCCCTTCTTATATTTTATGTTCAGGTGAAATTGCTGCAGGTATGCAGACCACTTTTGGTGGCGGTCATTTTGCAATTTCCCTTGGGTTTGCACAAACTGCAAGGGCTTGTGGTCAGTGTGAATAACCATCTCTTTGCCTAAGATGTAATGCTTCCATTGTCAGCAAGCTTGGACAATGGAGTACATTTCCTTGTCATAGGTGGGGTACTTTCGAACTGTATCTAAAAGTGTCTCACTGTGATATGCCATTGGATGGCCATGCTGAGTGAGGACTGCACCAATAGCATGATCTGAAGCATTTGTCTCAATTTCAAAAGGTTGTTGCAGATCTGGGAGAGTAAGGACGAGCGCTGAACATAAGCGTTGCTTAAGTTCCTCAAATTCTTGTTGCTGAGTAGGGGTCCAAAATAATTTGGCTTTAGCCCCACCTTTGGTCATGTTGCTAAGGGCCCAAGCAATGTTAGAGAACCCCAACACAAACCTATGATAAAAGTTGGCCAACCCTAGGAAGCTGCGGAGCTCTGTAATGGTCCTTGGGGTCGGCCAATTGCAAATGACTTGGATCTTGGCCGGATCCACATGCACACCTTGTTCATTCACAATGTATCCCAAATACTGAATTTCCTTCATCCTGAATGATCATTTTTCGAGACTGGCATATAACTTGTGTTGTCGCAAGGTGCGAAGGACTTCCTCAATATGTTGTAAGTGGTCTTCCCACGTTCTGCTGAAGATGAGGATATCATCGAGATAGACGACCACAAAAGAATTGGTGAATGGTTGCAGTATATCATCCATCATCCTCATGAAGGTTGCCAAAGCGTTAGTTAAGCCGAAAGGCATGACCAACCACTCGAAAAGGCCTTCCCAAGACTTGAAGGCAGTCTTCCAGACATCACTCCTCAATTGGGACCTGGTGATAACTAGACTTCAGATCAATCTTGCTGAAATACTTGGCGCCCTTTAGTTGATCAAGGAGATCATCGATCTGGGGGATAGGATACTGATTTGGGACTGTGATTTTGTTTAAATCTCTATAACCAATACAAAGTCTCCAAGTCCCATCCTTTTTCTATACTAGCACAATCGGGCTCCCACAAGGTGAGGAGCTTGGTCGAATATGCCCATTTTGGAGTAATTCATTAATCTAGCACTTGATCTCTTCATTTTCCATGAGGGAACRTCTGTAAACTGGCTCGTTTGGCACAGGTGCCTTGGGTATCAAGTCAATAGAATGCTTGACCTGACAATGGAGTGGCACTCTGGCAGGGGAAGTGAAGATGTCCTGGTATGATTCCATGATCTTGTCTACTTGTCTGTGTTGTRCAGAGTGACCCTGTATAGAGGTGGTAGATGTGGCCATGGTCTTTTGTTTCCTTTCTAGATTAATCATCAAGAGGATGAATTTTCCAGTCTGGGAAATTACCTTCTTGCACTACTTAGCTGTGATGAGAGAGACTGCGGTAGTGAGAACTACCTCTGGTATCCGGTAGCATTGTTTTCTCAAAGTAACAATGACACTACGAGGCCTGGATTCATACACAGCTTGGCATTTCCACATATATGGTTGACCTAAAAGAACATCAAAAACTTCAAGTGGAGCAACATAACACATTACCTTATCTTTGAAGGGTTTGATGCCGTACGGTAGGTGACACTGCTGGCTAACGTGGATGTCTCTCCCTGGAGTCAGCCACCCAATGTTGTATGGTTGCAGATGCTGAAATGTTGGCAGGTTCAGCCGCTTGATGACCTCTACTGAAATCAGGTTCTTCTGGCTTCCACTGTCAACAATGAAATGTAATGGCTTCCCTTGTACCCACATCTGCGAGTGGAAGAGGCACTCCCCTTCTTCTGTCTCCTCTGGATCATCGGGCTTGATCTTTGTGGTGGCAATGGTGACGTTGGGTTCTACTTCAATGATCTTCCTTCCATGATCTATCTCTGATTCCGATTCAGATCCTGGATCTGACTCGGGCGCTTTCATCTTGATAAGCAGTGATTGTTTCGCACGACACTCATCAGTGTTGTGCGTGGGACTCTTATGGAGCTCACACCATTTTCTAGTGTCTTTCTTTGTCTTCCAGTTACCCTTCTTCACATGTGGCTTAGGCTGGTTGTCCGAGGGTTGGATATATTTGCTATGTACTTTGTTCTGCGAACTAGGGTTTTCCTTACCCTTCTTCTAGTTTGTCGAACCAAACTCCTGCCTTTTCTTTTGCTTAAGTTTTTTCTCGATTTTCACAGCATACTTGTAGGCAGCACCCAATGACAAGATGTCCAGGAATTCCATCTCGATACGGATGTACCAATGCACGCCGCTGCAATATATCAGAACTAGGTGCCACTCGAAGTCTTTGATGCCGAGCTTCGTGCGCAGGGTATGGAAGTTGTTCATGTACTCTGTCACTGCTTGGTCCCTTTCTTGTCACAGAGTTGCCCATTTTGTGTACTGGTCGTCATAGTTCCCCATAGGGAAGTATTTCTCCTTGAGGGCATCAACGAAGGATGTCCATGTGGGTTTTGTCCCAAACAGCATGGGTTCATTACCCTCTTTTTCCTCTTTTTGTTCGCAGAGGGTTTCCCACCAATCCTTGACATGGGGGACCACCTTAAGAAGTGAAAATGTAATCTTTTCTCTGTTGGAAAAGTTATGGACCGAGAAGTAACCCTAGAGTTGATTCAACCATTTTTCCAGAGCATCTGCATCTATTTGTCCTTCAAATAAGGGAATATCAAAATTAACTTGTACCTTGAAAGGGGTCAGTCCTCCAAACTGATTGTTGGTCGAGGTTCCTTCCGTGGCAGTCGACAACCGTCGAAGAATTTGCGCAAAATTGTCCATCATCTCGTTCCGCTGTCGCGCGAGAGCCTCCTCGAGAAACATATTGATAGGATATCCTGCTCCCTCATCTCGTTTTTCCTTCGCCATGGGAGGTTGTTTGCACCGAAGAGGGGTTTCTCTCTTGAGCTGAACTAATTCGAGACCCAAATCCTTATATCCCAACCTCATCGGTGACATGCACAAAAAAATGACAAAAGAGCAGTCTACTCTGATACCACTGATCTAGATTTATGCAGGAACGGAATGTAAGAAGAAAATAACAGAGTGTGCACAATAGTATTGCAGAGAACACAGTGATACAGTAAACACACACTTCTATTAATTGATGAAATAGAGAAACTGTAAAATTGTTGAACAATACATAGCTAGAATGGTGGTAGCATATCCCTGATAAGAGATCTGGTGGCTATGCTCATCCGTGACCAAGCTGATTACAAAAAGAGGCCGAAGGGCCTTATTTATCAAAAGCAGGAAGGTAGAAACCAAAAACCTAACCCTAGAAGATGAAACGCCAAAAGTCAAGTGGGCCCTGTTTGGGTAAGTTAGTCCATCAACTTCCCGGAGTCATAACTATTGCATACGATCTCCGTTTGGGGCGCACGATAGCTCATTGGAAAGATCTATCCGAGGCCTACAAACGCTCAAGACAAAATATCATCGCAGATGTTATTTTTTGAGACCAACATACCCAAAAAAACATCGTTTAGGTCCTCAAAATGGCCCCGAAAATTCAAGACCCGAAAAAACTGCTAAAAATAGTAAATTACCAGAAATGCCAAAAAACTGTTTTGAGCTAGATGGAAAGGTGGGCGGCCACCAATACCCATTTGGATCAACATATTTGAGATTTGTCCTCGTTATTGAAATTGGTGAGTAGATATGATTTGGTTGATAAGATTGATGAGACAGATTGTTTTGATAGGTTGTTTGGACAAGTTGTCATGACAGGTTGTTGTGATAGGTTTGGTGTATGGTTTATGCACTTGTTCATGGTATAGGTTGAGGTACAGGTTAGTGCATGGTTGATGCACTTGTTTATGGTACAGGTTGATTACAAGTTGTTTGGTATAGGTTGGTGCATGGTTGATGCACTTTTTTATGGTACAGGCTGATTACAAGTTGAGGTACAGGTTGATGCATGGTTTAGGTTATTGGTACAAGTTATTTGGTGCAGGTTAATTGGTAAAGGTTTACAATAGTATATCTCACAGTGATAGTGTGACAGTGGTGCCATCATTCTTCTTATACGTCAGGGTGTTTAGACGGGGCAAGGACACGTGGTTGTAGCCACCTTCTGTTTGTAGCCAGAGAACATAGGGGGTTGTACCCTCCTTCTGGTTGTAGCCAGAGAATTTGGGAGTTGGATCTTCCCTCGGGTTGTAGCTTGAAAAACTATGGGGTTCGAGCCTCCTTTCAGTTGCAACTGGAAAACAAAGGAAGTTGGTGCTTCCAATGAATGTAATTATTCAAGACATATAAGAAAAAATATTTCATGGTTTTCTCCCACTTTGGGTTTCCACATAAAACACTGGTGTACTGTGTATATGTATGATTGTTCATTTGTTCATTGCTTATTTACTCTGTAGTTATTGGATGATAATGATACATTGATATAACTCTTGTATTATATGGTTAAAATTGATTAAATTTCTCTATTAATGATTCACCCCCCCTCTTAGTAATCCAACAAATTTTTCATGCTTCTTTCAACCTTAAAAATATTTTTTACCATTTAATTTTTTCAAGTTACATTTTTTCATATACTTTTGTCTCAATTAATTTATTGTTACATACTTTTAAAATAAAGCACTTGAAAAAAATCATTTTTAACATATTTTTTACCTTTATTTCAATAAAGCAAAAACAATTGTAGTTAAATAACGCTATTTTTGAATATTTAACAAAAAAAAAACAAATTTTATAGCGATATATAATTAAAAAAAATTATAGATTTTGGTACGTATTCCTTAAAATAACATCTCAAATAAAGCATTTTTATGGACATAATTGAACAAAAAAAGTCAAAAAATTATAAAAAAATATCATTTTCTTTCATATTTTTATACATTTGAAGTAAAAAAATGACAACATTTAATAAAATTTTCAAATGTATAGTGGTTCACATACAAATAAAATAAAATAAAAAAACAATAAAAAGATTCATCACAAAAAAATAGTAGATACATCTTTATTCTTATTTTAAAATATGAAAGTCAAATCATTACAGTTATAGCTCATCAAAAATTTGCAAAATTGAGCATCGTCTTCAAAGAAATATTTAAAGTAATCAACAATATCATATATCCCAAATTCATCATTCTAAACAGACACATTATCATCTTCTTTGATGTCATTTTGTGCTCCCATTGTGTCATTTTGTTCTTCCATTGGTTCTTTGATATCTGCAAGTTCTCCAAAGTGATCCTTTCCAATCATTCCTCCTAATGGTTCTTGAGGTTCCTTTGAAAAATTTTCCACCTTTGATTCACTAAAATATCCTTTCCTCAAGCCAACTTGCTTCACTTCATCTGGAAGAGCTGGACTGGCATTAATTCTTTATTGAATAAAATTGTACTGCATTACTTTCAATGGCTATGCAATTCCTTCCTTTCTATAGGAAACACACTAATGTTGTACCTAATCACCAAATACAAAATAAATAATGAAGTTAGATACTGTAAAAAGACATAAATTAAAAATAATATAAGATTGAACTATGATTTCATAAATATTAGATCATAATTCTTACCTAAACCTGAGAACAAATCCAAAACCAAATCTCCTTCATTTGAAAATGTATCTATAAGATAATTAATTAATTCTTGTGGTTTTTGATAAATGTTAACCATCTCTCCTTTCAAATATTTTTCCTCATATGTTAGCTTTCTAACCACAACATTGTATACCAATATACTACTAGGAGTCTCTCCATTCTTTCCATTGGAAATAATAGAATTATAAGAATCATCTTTTGTCCAGGTTCCAATATGTATACTCTAAAAATCACGTTTAAATGATTATCTCTTGGAGATGTGAATATTGGGCTTGTTACCGTAACATAAATAAATGCAAATTCAATTAACTGGAGAATTAATAAAATTGTTTTTTAATCTTAATTGCTAAACATACACTGTTAATCCCTAAATAATGGCTCATTACACCTTAATTGGGGCATATTACATTAGTAATGTTATTTTATTTATGTCAGCTTTAGTCCATTAGTTGTAATTATACCTCCTAGTCTCCTATATATATCAAGGAGACATTTTCATTTAGAATCATCTTGTAATTGTACATTTATGTGGGAATAAGGAGGTTTCCCCCTTGAAGAAGCTTATTTTTTGAATTTCTCTCTTTCTCAAGGTGTTGAGTACTTATTCTAAGGTTTTTATATGCTATATTGATATTTGTCTCTTAACATTTGGTATCAGAGCTCAAGGTCTTGGGGTTTCGCTGCTACATCTGAGACACCTTGGCATTTTCACTATAAATTGTTTTCTACAATGTTTCAAAAGGAAAGGTTTGAAGGAGAGTTATTAGATGGATCAAGGTACGTTAAGTTAAAATTTCATTTCCCGAGGCCTTATAATTTTGGAGATAAAACTTGTGAAAAATATGGTTTTGGAATCATCCTGAACTTAGTCATTGCGAAATTTTCGCTATCAATTTATTTTTGTAATGTTTCAGACCCTGAAATCCATAGGATATTCACAGAAATTAGTAAGGTATCTCTGGTAAAAATTTCATCTTATGGGTCATCTTACATTTGTAGATACACCCTATGGAAGATAGGGTATTTGACTAGTCTCAAGAAGGTGTTCCAGGTAAAAAAATCATAACTTCTTCCTAGGGTATCCAAATTGAGTGAGACTAGTTGCATTGGATAGTGTATAATTTGTAGTATTTTTGGTACGAGTTTCATAATTTTATATCCATTATTTTGTGTGGGGCACGCTATACAAGTGAGATCTCCTGGAAAGGACAAAAATCAACAAGTTGTGGGGAAGTTACGGTAAATTCCACTTGGCACATCCAATTTTGATCAGACCCATGACATTGCAGAGAAAAAATATCAAAGAAATATAAAAAATAAAGTGTCATATCCAGAAGGGTCAAAACTTTGGAGATACAGCAGAAGAAATATTGTCTAGTAGAACCACCTCAAAATCAAGGTTCAAAAGTGATACTTGGCCAACAAGCCACCCAAAAAGGGAACTTCTACACCAAATAAGCCTCCAAACCATCCTACATGGACTCTTGATGAAGGTGACGAAATGCATAGGGACATAAATTATTTAAAAAAGAAGACAGTAACAAAAGATGAACTACAAGAGATGATGGAGGGTTTAAAAGGGGAGAACATGGAAGGATTGAAAAATTTACTAATAGAGAGGATACCTGAAAGTGAAAATGTATCCCATGAAATTCACGAGGAGGACACAAGGAAGGTGAATCAATAATGGAGAAACTCCAACTTTGGGTTGAATACCAACCACGTTCCTAAGATCGATATGAGGAAGTTTCATGGGAAGGACCCAATCACATGGATACTTCAGATGGAGCAATTTTTTGATCTACATAATGTGCCACATACACAAAATGTACGAATTTCTTCTTTATATTTAGAACCTAATCAATTTGTATTGTATCGATGGATTTGTTCTCGCAAATCACTCGTCACTTGGATAATTTTCACGGAAGAAATGATAGCACACTATGAGGATACAAGGAGCAATACCTTCTTTAGGCAATTGATAAATCTCAAGCAAAAGGGTTCAGTTACAGAGCACATTGAGAACTTCCAAAGATTGAATATAAAGGTAACATATATTCCAAATGAGCACTTAATTGATGTATTCATAGTAACTTTAAAGGATAACATTCAACATGAGGTTCTCCTTTGGGAACCCAAATCATTGGAGAATGCATTTAGGGTGGCAAGAAATGTTGAAAGTAAAAATATGGCTATGTCTAATAGAAAGACCAATCCTAACATATATAGAGAGAATAATGCTCCTTCTTCTAAAACACCTCAACCTACAAGGTTGACACCTCAACAATTGGAGGAAAGAAAAAAAAAAGTTTTATGCTTTAATTATGATAGCAAGTACAGTAAGGGACATAAGTGTGGTGAGAATAAATTATTCTACATAGATTGTGAAGAGGAAGAAGAACAAGAACCATCTCAAGATGAAAATGTAGAAGTAATTTCGTCTGAAGAGTTGACTCCCATGATATCATGTAATGCATTGGCTGGAATTAACACTCCTCAAACCCTCAAGATCGAAGGATATATCAAAAAGAAAAAGGTAATATTCCTAATTGATTCTAGCAGTACTCATAATTTCATTCACTATAAATTAGCCAAAGCTCTCAATTGCTTTGTATATCCAGTGCCAGAGTTTCAAGTAATGATTGCAAATGGAGGAACTATCAATTTCTCATGAAAATGCAATAAGATCAATCTTACTATGTGGGAATATGTAATGAATAGTCCAATTATTTCTATACCCATGGATGGTGATGATGTTGTACTAGGAATCCAATGGTTACAATCATTAGCAACGGCGGCTTTTAATTTTGAAGAACTTTTCAAGAAATTTTCATTGGAAGGAAAAGAAATTGAGTTAAGAGGTATCATAGGGAAAACCAGTAAGGTGAGAAGCTCTGATGGCATGAAAAAATTATTGAAAAAGGGGCATCAAGGAGTTATTGCACAACTATGCTCACTAGATGTTCAAACATCTAGGCCATCTATTCCTCTAGATCTCCAAGGGATCAATGATAAGCATTCCAAAGTATTTGAAGATATTCCCAAAGTTCTTCCACCCACTCGAAATCATGATAATTATATTCACTTAATTTCTAGGAGTGTTCCTCCTAACATCATGCCATATAGATACCCTTATGCCCAAAAGAGTGAAATTGAGTGCATGGTTGAAGAAATGTTATAGGCTGGCATTATTAGACCTAGCCAATGTTCTTACTCTACATAGGTGGTAATGGTATTCAAGAAAGATGGCTCATGGCGTATGTGTCTAGATTATAGAGAGCTCAACAAGATCACTATTAAAGATAAGTTTCCAATTCTCTTCATTGATGAATTGTTAGATGAACTACATGGAGCAATCTATTTCACAAAATTGGATCTTTGTTTAGGGTATCACCAGATTAGAATAAAGGAAGAAGATATCCCAGAAACAACATTCCAAACTCATGAAGGCCATTATGAATTTTTGGTCATGCCTTTTGGCCTTACAAATGCACCTTCCACATTCCAAGGGTTGATGAATTCCATTTTCAGGCCCTTCCTTCGAAAATTTGTGTTAGTATTTTTTGATGATATATTAATCTATAACAAGTCTTGGGAGGATCATATGTGACATGTTGACAACGTGATACAACTACTAAAGGAAAAAAAACTATATGCCAAACCATCCAAATGTTTCTTTGGAGTGAAGTAGGTAGAGTATTTGGCTCATATTGTATCTCATGAAGGTTTCAAGGTAGACCCTAACAAGATTAAGGCCATGATGGACTAGCCGATTCCCAAAACATTGAAGAATCTTATAGGATTTTTGGGTTTGACAGGTTACTACCGCAAGTTTGTTCGACACTATGGAAGAATAGAAGCACCTTTAATGACACTAACTAAGAAGGATGCATTTTCATGGACTCCAGAGGAAACTAAATCTTTTGAACAACTTAAAGAGGTGATGTGAAAATCTCCTATATTTACCACTCTAGAATTCAGAAAAACCTTTATTGTGGAATGCGATGCCTTAGGAATTGGAATTGGTGTTGTCCTAATGAAAGAAGGAATGCCCCTGGATTTTGAAAGTCGGCCACTAAAGGGAAATGACTTACACAAACACATTTATGAGAAGGAAATGATGGAAATAATATCGCATTGAATAAATGGCATCCTTACCTAATAGGTAGGCACTTCAAGGTCAAAACATATCATAATAGTCTTAAATACTTCTTGGAACAAAGACTATCTTCAGAAGAACAACAAAAATGGGCAACCAAGATATTGGGTTATGATTTTGAATTCGTCTATAAAAAAAGGGAAGAAAAATGTTGTGGAAGATGCACTCTCAAGAAAGGATGAAGATGTTGAGGCCTTTCTCTATGTTATCTCAACCATCCAACCTGATTGGATAATAGAAGCAAGGGATGAATGGAAGAATGACAAAAAAGTGTGGACTCTCATTCAAAGGTTGCAGCAGGATTCCAGTGCATCATATACATTTACGTGGAAAAATGATTCACTATGGTACAAAGATCACTTATATTTATGTAAGAACTCCCAACTCAAACAAAAGGTACTATTGGAATTGCATAAATATCTAGTAGGAGGGCACTCGGGATTTTTGAAAACCTACGATAGGGTCAAGAAGGATTTTTTTTGGGATGGCCCTAAAAATGATGTTCAAAGGTTTGTGGAAGAATGTTTGGTTTGCCAACAAAATAAGGTGGAAACAATTAAGACCCTAGTTCTTTTACAACCATTAACCATACCAAGTCAGCGGTGGGAGGAGGTTTCCATGGATTTCATCACACGGTTACCGAAGTCTGAAGGAAAGAGTGTCAGTGTGGTGATTGTTGATATATTGACCAAGTAACCACACTTTTGTGCACTCTTTCATACCTTCAAATCTAGTACAGTTGCCACTGCATTCATGGAGACATTTCAAAAGCTACATGGCAGCCCAAAGATTATTATAAGTGACAGAGATCCCATCTTCACTGGACATTTTTGGACATAATTGTTTTCTTGTTTGGGTACTCAATGGGCTCATAGCTCATCCTATCATCCTCACTCTGATGGACAAACCGATATAGTGAACAAATGTCTAGAAGGCTACCTTCGTTGCTTTGTCTTTGATAGACAAACACAATGGGTCAAATGGTTACCCTTGGCAGAATGGTGGTATAACACTTCCTTTCATACTGCAACGAAAATGACACCATTTATGGCACTCTATGGATACCACCCTCCTTCCATCACTTCTTCTCTAAAGTAAAAATCTAAGGTTCAAGTAGTGGAAGTTCACATCGAGCATCAACAACAAGTTCTCCAAATATTAAAGGACAACCTAACCATGGTAGAAAATCACATGAAACAACAAGCAGATCAACATCGTAGTGAAAGAAGTTTTGAAGTAGGAGATTGGGTGTTTTTAAGACAACAACCATACAAACAGATGTCCCTCAAGCAAGCCAAGAAGGATAATAAATTATCGCCAAAGTACTATGGCCCTTATAAGGTGTTGCAAAATATTGGTACTATGGCATACAAATTGGAGTTGCCTGCATCTTCATGAGTACACCCAGTTTCCCATGTTTCATGCTTAAAGAAGGTTATAGGTGACAAGATCCCAGTTCAAAATANNNTATATTGACAGAACTTGACGAGGAAGGAAAAATCATATTGGATCCTGAAGCCATCACTGACAAAAGAATTCCTCAACTAAGGAATAGATCCATTTCAGAGTATCTCATCAAATGGAAGAAACTACCGGTTGAAGATTCCACTTGGGAAGATGAGTCTTTTATACAGAAGCATCCAGAGTTACTCAAGCATCGCAGACAACACTTCTCTCAAGGGGAGGGGGACATTAAGCCCTAAATAATGGCTCATTACCCCTTAATTGGGGCATATTACATTAGTAATGTTATTTTATTTATGTTGTATTTAGTCCATGAGTTGTAATTATACCTCATAGTCTCCTATATATACCAAGGAGACATTTTCATTTAGAATCATCTTGTAATTGTATATTTATGTGGGAATAAGGAGTTTGCCCCCTCGAAGAGGCTTATTATCTGAATTTCTCTCTTTCTCAAGGCATTGAGTACTTATTCTGAGTTTTTTCTATGTTATATTGATATTTGGTTCTTAACATACACTTTAGATATATTACCAAATAAACTACATCCTTGTCTTTTCTTTCCCTTTGAAGCTTCATCGTACTAATCCTTGTTATGTGTCTAAATGAAATAATGTAAATCTCCAAAACGGTGATGTTGTAACTTATGTAAATTCCATAACCACTTTACCAAAATCTTGGTAAGTATAAGGATCAATATCATATCCAATGTTTTGGATATTATAACCATGAGGGATATCCACAGTAACTAGGGAGTATTATTTTTTAGGAACAATATTTGAAATATTTTCACAATCACCTAATATCACTTTATGTTGAATAGTGCGAGCCTATTCCAAATGTAGTGATCAAGGGTGTCATCAAGTTGAACATTTTGAACACATATCCTTCTTCCTCTTTCAAACTTGGATTTTTGAATAAAACTTTTGAAAGTTTCAGGTACTCCATATACATTCTTCTTTGGAATATTTAATGAAACAAAAATTCATATAGTTATATATCTATAACTATTAAAATAGAAATAAATTAACTTACAAACGAATAATATGAATGTAATAAATCAACATACCATTTTGAATGCAACAAAAAATTGTTTCAATACTATTGAAGTGCTTGAATCTGGATAGTTGATTTTAATATCATCCCAACTTCATTCATTCAACATATTGACCATTTCCTCTTGTATTTCATATACACCTTGTGACTAAATAAAACAAATAATGTTAAATTGAAAAAAATATTTTTCTTGTCCTAACATAAATAAAAATAACTCAACATACTTACTTTTTAAATTCATCACACATTTCTTCCATTGACAATTCTCCCGATCTAGCACGTGATAATATAGTTATGATAAGTTTATCATCCTTCACTCCTTGTATTGAACTCAAAGGTGTTATAGTCATATCATCTGGAAGATTTTTTATGTCAGGACCTATCTTACTTGTGCCACATATCAATGGTTTATCCTTCTTAACTCTTTGATTTTTTATACTAATATTTTCCCATAGGGTGAATATCTCATCTATCAAATCCCATACCTGTGCAGTTCTAAATCCCAATTGAAAATAGTTATCCACAAGTCTAAATAAATCACTTCTTTTATGATTTTTTTCTCTTTTATTTTCATCATCAAGTGGGAATCATATTTCTATACAACATTGCTTTGAAGTGTAACATCAAATTTGATCTCTCCCCATGACATATTTAATAAAATTCATTATGGATAAATCTCATACTTTGAATGAAGTTCATAGACGTTCTGTACTCATTGTTTGTGTTATGATCCCATGCGAGTAACGTTTCTTTTGAATCTGTTAAACCAACATAAATTATGCATTTGACTGTCTCAAAAAAATGATTATTGGGATATTCTTGGATCAATTCTCTTCTAGCCTCTCCAAAATGATTTCCTCCAATTACATAATATTTGTAGTCAGAACATTTTGATCTATCAAATTCTTCCCTCGTAGGAACTTCCATTGGGTCAGCAAGAAGTAGGTAGACAACCACATGTGCATATGGATTGTACCTAATCAACGCTTTCAAATTGTGAATATGCAAGTGATGCAGTTTTGTAATTTGATATTTTTCCTGCCCTTCTGTGGGCTTATAAAGTTGTTTCACATTCAATTGAAATGTGTGGTCATCATCAACTAATTGTTTCATCCTCATTCTATTTTGAATGACATTTTGTGTTGTTTTCATAATACCATCCTCTAGATCAACCCCTGGTGTTATTATTTCTCTACTACCTTTAGGACTTTCACTATAATAGTCTGAGCTAACGATGGCTTATTTAACATTATCAACATTTGTTTTATTCCTCTTATGATTTAAATTCATTTCATATAAATCAAGGATTTCTTCATAATCAATATGAATAGACTCATCATCAGCCATCGCTATTTTGTGCTTATCTTGCTTGTTCTTTTTGCAAGGAGTGATAACCTCATTGGGACCAATCTCAACAAAATCTTCATTTGGAGTTTCCTTATTTTCAAATGTAACCCTTTTAGGATTTCTAGAATGAGGATTTTTATTTCTTCTTTCATGTTCTTCTCTGTCTACTCTTGTAGGTTCAACCTCCATTACTTTATGTTTCTTTTTCCTTCTTTATTGTGTCTTTTCAATATGAAAAGTGTTGATGAAATCCATGATGTTATTCTTTGTAGAGTAAATCCCCACTAACATATGTGAAAGTCGTTCAACAAAAACATGTGAAAATAAAATACAACATTTTCATGTTAAATAAAATTAAAACATTACAATGATAGTAAAAATAATAAACGACACAAAAATATAAATAAAAAACTTACATTTCCTTTCTCAATGTCATAAACAATTAATGCACATAATTCTGAAAAACATTCATTCTTATTATAATTGCTCAATTTGAAACAATATCTAAACTTGATATAAGTTCTCTCTTGTCTGGAAAGTGCATAAACAATATATGTGGCTAGGACCAAACATATATCTCGTAACAAGATAAGTGCCTGATAATTTCCTTGCACATATTCTAATTCGACACAATACAAATATATATGATATCCAATGTTTCCTCACTTGTCTTTAACAAACCAAGAATACTCCAGTTTGTTTTCACCTTCCACATATTTCCACTCTCTAACATTATTCATTTCCTTTGATAGCTCAAGTGTTATGCTATCATTTTGTTGTGTAACATTCATGGAGGTTCAAGTTCCAATTTTGTATGCCATTATTGCAGGTTGTGATCCATAAATATTCATACATAATCTCTTTCTTGTCATTTTCTTATATTAAGATAAAAAAATAAAATCAGGCCTTTCGCATTATAATAAACTAAAAAAAACAACATTGAATATAAAAACTAATTTAAAAAAAAAAAAAAAAAAAAATTACCCATGTGTAAACAATTTGGCCCATGGAGTTATTGGGCTTATTCCAGGACCATTACTTGGTCATGGGGGTTGGGGCGATGTCGGGCATATCCCCATCCCCCCGCGGCTAAGGAAGAATCCTGTGGGACTGTGCCTTAGCCACAGGGGGGTTGGGGCGATGTCGGACATCGCCCTAGCCCGACCATCCATATGGCCAAGTCGTGGGCGTAACCACGACTTGGCCATGGGGCTAGCCGAGCTAGGGAAATGCCCCCCAGGGCTAAGGCATGAACATTTCCCAGTTACCACCATGGGCCAAAAATAATAAAATTTAAGTAAAAAACAATAAAAAAATTAAAATCTATACCTAAACTTGACTTTTTTTTGTGTTTTTTTTGAAAAAATCTTAAGGAATTTGTTAAGATTTTTTGAAAAAAGTATCAAATTTTTTAAAAAGTTGGGTATTTTTTAGAAAAAAGTAGAAAACATCTAAACAAATTTAAGGCTCTTTTAATTTTCATATGAAAAATTATTATGTGACTCAAAGATAATCTTAGAATTGTTGTTTTGGTAAATGGTAAGAAGTTGAAAAATAACTAACCTCTGAAATGATAGATTCTCCTCGGATGTCTTCTCAATGTTTCTCCCTTGTAGCTTGCTCCAAATCCTAAAACAAATATTTTCCAATATCTAACACAATGTAAAAATATAAAACAAGACTCTGTATATATAACACATATGATATAAATTATTGTTATTATAATAAATGTGGGATAAATCAAAATTAGGTATATTGTCTACATATATACCTAAAATTATATGAATCATCAATATGTTTAAATGTGGTATAAATAAATAAACATGATAAATATTGTATTTAACATATAAATAACAATGTAAAAGAATAAAAATTGTTTTTAATTTTTAAGGGAAGATACGTGAAAAAATTTGGGGGGAAATTTTGGAGGGAAAAATTTAACAAGGAAATTTTGGAGGGAATTTTTGGGGTGAAATTTTGGAGAATATTTTTTTTTTTTTTNGTTATAATAATGTCATAGGGAGGGTGAGCATTTGTATCATTCTATGTTCTTAGAGAGAAGGGATGGATTTGTTAGATAAAGAATATTTTATTTCTAATACATCAGCAAATTATTCACATACCTTCTCTTTTGGGACTAGGAAATGCGATAGGAATGTTTGTAGTGAGAATGAGGCATTGCATTTTTTAGCTAGTCAGAATTTTGATCATAGTGCAAGCAATTTTATTCAACATGTTCCTCCTGAAAGTCCTAAATCAAAGGACTTTGAAGGCACCAATGATGAAGAGGATGAATATGATGGTGATAAATCTAGTCAACAGTTTAATAGTAATGAAAATAATCAAAATGTAGGTGAAAGTGGAGACTATGATCAACATTTAAATGATTGGGATGAAATTTTTTCTCCAAGTGAGGAGTTTCAAGGTACCGATGAAGATTTCCAAGGAACCAATGAAATTGATGGATAACTTCCCTCAAGTGGAAATTTTAAAATCAATGAATATGATTATGATAATGGTGGACACTTTTTCCCAAGTGGGAAATTTAAAGACAACAATGTTGGTGATGATGAATTTCCTCCAAGTGAGGATTTTGAAGGTACCGATGAAGAGTTTCTTCCAAGTGAGGATTTTGAAGGTATTGATGAAGAGTTTCTTCCAAGTGAGGATTTCCAAAGAACAAATGAGGATGATGAAAAATCCCCCCTAAGTGGGGATTTTAAAAGTAATCATGATGATTATGACAATGCTCGACAGTCTTTCTCAGATGAGGAATTTAAAATAAGCAATGTTGGTGCTGATGATTTCCCTCCAAGTGAGGATTTTCAAGGTACCAATGAGGATAATGAAGATTTTCCTCCAAGTGAGGATTTTCAAGCCAATAATGAGGATGATGAAGAATATCTCTCAAGTGGAAATTTTCAAAGTAGTGAAGATGATTACGCCATTGGTGGACACTCTTTCCTGAGTGATAAATTAAAAAGAAACAATGTTCATGTTGATTTTTATCCAAGCAAGGATTTTCAAGATACTAATGAAGGTTTTCAAGGTACTAAGCAAGATGGTGAAATTTTTCACTCAAGTGGGAATTTTGAAATAAATGAAGATGATTATGTTAATGGTGGACACAATGTTGATGGTGATTTTCCTCGAAATTGTTATGTTGATGATGATGTTCTCAATCATTCAGCTACAACAAATCAAGGTGATAAACATTCTCTAGTTCAGTCTACTGACAATGATTTTCTTGATACTCCTTATGGTGATAAGGAAAATCCTTCTACTGAGGATGATGAAATAGTGGAGACATTGCAAAGAAACATTTTTTCTAGGACCAATATTATACCTTTTTATATCAATACAAATCATTCTAGTTATATAAGGTCTAGGAAAAAATTTCTCACTAAATCAATTTCCATAAGTGAATTGATATCAAGTGAATGTTGTCAAAAGAATTGTTTGAAAAACATGGGCTACATGTATGACTTGAATAAAAGGAAGACATGAAAAATTCATATTTGATGGGGTGCATGATATCCACCAATACAATATATGATTATTGCATTGTGAATATTTTACTTTGTAGAAAGTCTTTCAAAAAAATTCACTCAATTGGTAATCTTCGTCTATGAAGAATCCAGACAATGTTGGAAAAATATCCATGATTTTATTCAAAGGTACATCATGGATGAGAGAGTTGGACATTTACAAACACTACATTGTCATGGATGCGTGACTTCTTTTCCAAACATGGAGAGTGTATGCCAGATAGAGACACAATACATATTCCAGATAATTTCTCAATGAGGGAAATATACAACTTGTACAAAGGATATACTAAAGGTGTTGAAGGAAATGGTAATTTTATTACATGTGCATATTTTACAAGAATATGGAAGAAACAATTCAACAATGTATGTATTCCTAAGAAGTTGAGGATGGGAATTTGTAGTATATGTGTTACTCTTAAATCACAAAGAGATAAATCTAAAGGGGCAAAAAGAGGTATGTATTTACTATTTTGTTGTTTTAAAATTGAATAGTTATCAACTATGAAAACATATTATCAATATTTTATTTTTATGTCATGTGCAGATTCCATAGTCAAAGCACTTCAAGAACATTGCAATCAACAATCAAGTGAAAGAAAAAAGTTTTACAAACATTGGAAGAAGTGTTATGATGCTCCAAATAAATATTTAAGAATAATAATTGATGCCATGGACCAGAAGAAAATACTTCTAGCACATTTTTTCCATACACCCAAAAATTTACAGGAACATAATTCCATTCAGTTTCACTTGGTTGGTTGTATGGTTTTCAATGGAAAAATATGTCCAAGGGTTTACTTCACAGCTCCAAATATTCATAATGATAAAAATATGACCATCACCATAATTCATCATGTGCTCACTCACTGATCTGGAAATCTTCCTCAAGTTCTCTATCTACAGTTGGAAAACACTAGTTGTGAAAGTAAAAATCAAATTGTGTTTGGATATCTAAGCATGCTTGTTGAAATGACAATATTTCAAAAGGTGAAAGTTGGTTTCCTTCTTGTTGGACACACTCATGATCATATTGATCAAATGTTCAGTTGCTTTTTAGTAACATAAACGAGGAAAAATGTTGGAAGTCTACAATCATTAATTGAATGTATTAATAAAGTATACATTCCATATCTTGTTTTTCATATATTAGAATAAATTGTTGACATGCAAAGATTTATTCAGGGATCACGTCATGAAGAAAAATGTATTGAGAAGCTTAATGACATTATCTTCCATCATCAATTTTGTTTGAAAAAACTTGATGGGAAAACACTTATATGGGGAAAGCAGTATTCAACTAATACAGAATGGGGTCCTTCATCAAGTTTATCATTTATGAAGTTCATTCCAGATCATCCAATATTTGCATCAAAGTTATTGTTTTTACAATCAGTTGCTGAAATCCATAATGCACGAAGGTGTAATAGATATGTAGATTATTCTAAATGCCTGGAAGAAATAAAAAAGTACATTAATGATACATATCAGTACTTTGATGTTGTTGATTCTTTTTGGTGAGAGACTTTTTTCAATAGTCAAAGTGACATAATTTGAATCTCAACAAATGAAGATACAATGTTGAGGACTCCATTTCATTGGCCACAAAATATGCCAAACGAATCTAAAGAAACAAACATTGTTGAAGTTCAAGAAGAATCTCAAGGTTCTATTGAGTTTACACAAGAAGAGGAAAGAGAAATGTATATTGGTTTACGAAGGTCACATGCACAATGTGAAGCCATCGAAGAACTTTACAGGGGTTCAATACAAGATATTAAGGAGGGTAGCATGATTGCAATTTTAGCGACTGAAGATCCACATGGTTATCCATTTTGGATTGGAAAGGTTATAAATATTGATAAATAAAATGATGATTTTATTGAAATTGAAGTGCATTTCTATGCAACAAGTACACACCCATT
The DNA here is from genome assembly GCA_032191745.1 of Picea mariana. NCBI lineage: Eukaryota > Viridiplantae > Streptophyta > Pinopsida > Pinales > Pinaceae > Picea > Picea mariana. Next base: position 463,321 of record JASDQU010100736.1, on the reverse strand, counting down.
CAATAGTGTGTACAAGGCAGAGATGGTGGTTGAGAAACATGTCAATAGAAAGAGAAAAAGAAATGGTCAAAATACAACTCGTCATCGCACTGAACTTTTGAAATTAGATGATGTTGACATATTTGTTTATGACTTCAATTTTACAAAGAGAGGAACTCTTCTCTCCAAGACAACGAAGATTATCAAGAGGTTGTTGCCACAACAAATAAATGCAAGATGGGAGTCTGTTGAACCTATTCGTAGATATAAAAGGAATTTGACATATGAAATGTTGGGCATGCATGTAGACTCAAATGGTTCATTCATAGACAATAGAGAAGAGTATGGATCATCTACATCTTCATCCAATCATTCATCTAAAGACAATGTAGACTCTAATGGTATTGTAGAAACCATGAGTCAATCTGAATAAGTGTATGAAACATTCTATGCATTTTTTATCCATATGACATTTATATGGTAACTAGAAATGAGCATTGAACTTACATATGATCTTACATGAAGTTATGAATCTTTTGTTATGTTTTATGAATGATATGTTTTTTATCATGGATAATATAATAGAATTTCTTAGCTCATATGTTTTGAATATGGACAATATAACAATACTTTTAAGAAATTATTTATGTTTCATTCAATGCAACTTGTATTTAATTTTTTATTATTATAAGTAAACAAATTATTAAAAAGTGACGTTGAATTTTTAAAGTATATTGTGATATTTTCATGGAATTTTGTATTACCTTGTGCTTTGCGTGATAATAAGATTTAAAAATTAAACATTTAAGGGTTGATTTTATTTTATTTTTACAGTACTGATGAGTTCTTTTACCACATTATAAAAATGTGTCATTTTTATACCCAAATTTTAGAATGGGTGCTACTAGTAGTAGTTATTTTCAATTTGATGGTGGATTTTGAGGTTTTGGTTTTAATGGTACCGAGTGATAAAAATACGATTTCAAATGATCTCAAATTTTAACGTTTTGAAAAATTAAAAAAAAACATTTCTTTTAGGTGTTGATTTTAAGGTTTTTCTGAGCTATTGTCTGATTTTTGAAGGCCATGTTTGAAAAAGGTTGTAATTTGGCCCCCTTTAAAAAATGGTAATACCAGTAGCTCAATTTTTTTATTTGGGGGTTTATTTTGATGTTTTTAATGCAAAAATATGGGTTTTTTGGGCCAGAGTTCTAGTTTTGAGGTCACAGTTCTCATTAAGTCGGTAACTATGTTGTTGGTCATGGAGATGTTTCCTGTCGACATGAAAAGGTTTTCAACATTTATCATGTGTCATATTTAATTGCGAAATTCTTGTTGATTTATCAACTAAAATAGATAGGTAATATTGTCGTGTTTTGTCTAGATCTGTCCTTTTTCATGTATCTAAAAAATAGTGAGTCAATTGTCGCCAAAGGGTTTCTCGACCCAGAGGATGGTTTTTACAAGTTTTGCAAATTGACTCAACCCAACTATGAAATGACTTCTCTTATTGCTCACACTATTGAATGAAGTCAAATTTGGCATGAAAGAATTGGACATATCAATTACCGAAGTTTGAATTCAATGGCAATGAAAAATATGGTTTTGGGTTTACCTAAAGTTTTTCACATTAATGGAGTCTATAGAGGATGTGTACTGGGTAAGAATCATTAGGAACCTTTCGAATCTAGTAAAGAGGGGTGAGCACATAAAATCCTGGAGGTGTTTCACATTGATCTATGTTGTATTAATCTACCTTCCTTTTAGCAGGTGTAATTTATATTTTGACCTTTATTGATGATCTCTCTTGATTCAGTTGGGTCTATTTCTTGAAAAATAAGAATCTAGTATTTGAAAAGTTGAAGGAATTTAGGACATTGGATGAAAATCAATGTCGTCTACCTATCAAGTTTTTTATATTAGATAAAGGTGGTGATTATGTGAATCGATAGTTTTAATAATACCTTTTTCGATCTAGTATTGACTGAACGAGGTCGATCCCTCATACTCCTCAACATAACGATGTTGCAGAATGTAAGCCTCAAACATTATTCGAAATTGAATTTTTTGTTTTGGAATCCTAAGATATTCCCACTTGTTTTTGGGCTAAAGTTCTTTATTGTGCGAACTATCTCCTAAATTTTATTCCAGCTAGAGCTGTCATTTTTAAGTCAAGAGATGGTGTAGAAGAAATCCATCATTTAGACACCACTACATATTTAGATGTGTTTATTAGGATCGTATTCTATATTAATACAAGAGTAAATTATATGCATAGACTCCTTCATGCAACATGATAGGATACTATGAAGAGTCCAAATCCTATTGCTTATTTGACCCTTTCTAATGGCAAATAATTATCTAGAGAAATTTGTTTTTTTATGAGACATCTTCAAGCATTAAGTTGTTGAATTATTACTCACATTTATTACAAGATGGTTTCTCTGATTTTGTTTCCAACAATGGTTCACACGTTCCATTTTTTAGTCCTTAGACTGGATAGTTGAAACCTATTCCTATTTCAACTAGGTTGTTGACCTCTATTCCTGAGTGAACTGGTTATTTGATTTTTATTTTGACTGATCCTCCATATTCTTTGACTAAAACTTTTCCTTGTTCTCATCAACCTTCTATAGTGCATATTATTTCACCCCTTGTTCTCCTACCTATATGGGATGCTAAGACAATTGAAGATGATGGTCTTGATGTAGGTGTTATTTCTTCAAGTAGACTAACTCGCAATCAAAAGAAACATGCTAGTGTTTCTTTGACGACTTGTGTTCTTGAAAATTTTGATACTATTACTTATTCATATGCTCAAGGAAAACCTTAATGGGATAATGCTATTAAAACTAATATGGATTCTCGTTTGAATATTAATACTCACGATTCAGTTCCATGACCTCAAGTGAAAAACATTGTGAAATTCCAATGGGTCTATAAGACCAAATTTACCTATGAAGATTTTTTTGAACATCATAAATCCCCCTTGGTCATGAAATTATTCTCACAACAAGAAGGGATTGACTACACTGAGACCTTTATTCATATTGTAAATATAAGCTACATTTGAATGAATATTTCCCTTGATGCTCGTTTTGGATTGAATATCCACCAGATGGATGTAAAAAGTGCCTTCCTTCATGGTGACTTATCCTAAATTTTTTTAATGGAATAACTCCTGGTTTTGTGACAAACTCCGATATATCTTTTCCGACTTCCCAGGTATTTTTATTATCTTAAGCAAGATTCTAGAGATTGATATGCTAAGATCAATCATTTCTTTCTAGATCTTGGATTGAACCGATGTGAATTTGATCATAGTTTGTATGTAATTAATACTCATGGAAATACCTTAATTATTTATGTATATGTTGATGACATGGTCATAATTGGAAATAACATTGATCTCATTCTTGGATGGAATAAACAACTTGTTGAATCCTTTGATATGATATATCTTGAACTTCTACATTATTTTATGGGTCTTCAAGTATTACGTATGATTGTTAGTTTAGTCATTCCTCAATCTAAATATATAATGTATTTCTTGACATGTTTTTCATATGTAATATTATAATCCCTATGTTAATCCTTTTCAGTTTGGAGTTAAGATGAGTAAAACATGTCCATGTCCAAACATAGATGCTACTCGCTATTGAAAACTAGTCAGTAGTCTTATTTATCTCGCTCAAATTTTACCTAATATCTATTTTGTTATTTGTGTGATTTATTAGTTTATGTGTGATCCTAGATAAAGGTGACAAAAAGTTGTCAATAAATTGTTCATTATCTCAAGGGTATGTTGGCAGCCAACTCACTTTTTCCTATCGTCTATAAGCTTCCTACACCTATGTCTTGCGAACATCAAGTTTTTCGTCGCATTTTTCAAATAGATGACATTTTCATTTCTTGCGACATTTGCACATTTGTCTTCATTAAGTTTTCACGACTGTAAGCGTGAAAAATTCTCCTTTTGAGGTCACATTTCGATCACTATCTGAACCGTCGTGATCTTTTTATTGATATGCCTACTGCACTTACCTTTTGTTTATCGTTATGTGGCTGGAAAGACTTTCGAACTATGCTCATTGGACATTCTTATATTGATTGCATAACTTGATTTTATTGAGTTTGTAAGGCATTGAGCATTTGGACTTACACTTTTTATGACTTGCCTGATCATTGATTCTATGAAAATGCATAAGGGTTATGATTGATTTTATATATATATGATATAATCCTTATGTTAATCCTTCATAACTTATTGGCCTGTCAACTATATGAATGTCGTTTTGGCACCTTGGTTAAACTTTTGATCATATGAATTAATACATTGGTGCATATTTGATGTTGGGTTTTGATTTATACGTCGGCTGTTTGAACACCATGGCATAATGTTTGCGTGTATTGGCATACACATTTGATTTCATTGGTTGTACACATGACTTAATGATTGAACTATTATTATGGAGTGAACAGCTATGAAATTTGGCGGTTGTACTTGGATAATGAATATTATGCATGGCAGACTACACCACCTTCGCATGCGCGCATTTATGCTTACCCCTTTTGCTTGTTCATTGCTGTTGGTTCGGGTAGCTCTGTTACTGTGTGTGTTGGTGAATTCCAACCCTCCCCTTACCATGCATTCGGCTCCATGGGCCCAGTCATGCGAGTTGAACCCAATGGAAATCAAGCCCTGCTAATGTTTGACAATGCCCGCCAAGATTTGGCAGACACTGGATGGATTACCTTCGTGAAACGTTTTGAGGGTTTTAACCTTTGTGTAGCTCAACAGTTTGCCATGACCTTCGATCGATGTTGAGCCAAGGTCGGCGATATACAGTTGGAGATTGATGAACATTTCATTAGCTCGGCTACGAGGTTATCTACCTCGGGGGAGCGTTGGTTTAAAAATTGCAAGGTCAAGGAAGTGCCATGTACATTGCTGTTTCAATCACGCAAAGTCACCTCTTGTGACAGAGGTATGCCCATATCTATGCTCAAACAATGATGGCACGATTTGTTAATGTTAATCAAATAGTTCGTGACTTGTGAAGGTCGATACGGACTTGTGTTCCTCCACCACCGGCGTTTGCTTATGGTTTTTATGGGATACTCTCTCAATATGCCCTATTATTTACATCGTAGCCTGTTTAAAATGGCAAAGAAGTTCAAAAGGCACCAGGCCGACAGTATCCTATTTCATTATGGGATTGTTAAGCTTATTGTTGTCTATTATTTGAGTTTGCACGGGGATAGCTGGAGCATTTTCATTGCTCGGAATGGTTTCAAGGATCCGAACCCTACGCAGGTTGATAAACCAGTGGTACATGAGACTAAGGCTGAAACGCCTATACCATTGCATCTCCTACTGCCTAAACCCTCGACCAACCCTCCTATCGACTTACCCAACACTGTAACTAAGAGTGCAGAGGCCATTACAAAGCCTATGAGAAAAAAGCTCAAGGCAAACCTTGTTGCAAACGCTAAAGGGAAAATGAATGCACGTTTGATTTCATGGATGGCAAGGAACAAGCCAAAACCCCATGTTGAGCCAAACCCTATCATCTTGAGTGAGGACTCCGATTCGGAAGTTGAGCGTTTCTTGGCCAGTGGATACCCCTATTCGCAAGGCTTATGTGCCGAACCCTCTTATGATTTTGTATCAAACCTTCCCCCCTGCCTAAAGGATGACCCTAACTACCCGGGTATTAGGTTGCCTTGTGAAACTCTCGATTATTTGGCCAAACCCTCTCCTGTTCTGTCTAAACCCTCACAGTCACCCTGTGACCAATGCAATTCATGGTTAGAGTGATATTATATCGATGTTCTGATACTCCAATCAACGATTCAATCTTTGGAAGATCAGATTGCACTGCTAACCAATCAAAAGGCCAAGCTCCAAGCAATGGATAAGAAACAAAAGACAACCGACTCCATTCTGCTCAAAAACATGGAATCAACCATGGCTGTTGTAAATTCCAAGCTGGCATAATCAAGCAGCCTCGTTGCTACACAGGTATGGTTCTCACATCACTTTGTTTTGTGAATAATCTAGTTTGCTATAATGATTTTGATTCATCTTTTAAACAGTTTGATCACTTATTCAAATGCCTCTATCATTCGGTGATCATCCTGTATATGGCTATGTTTTGATTAAAATAGAAAGAGTTTTGTTTCGATATATGATTTTCTCATAGATTTGTTTTATGGTTATTCGTTTGGATTTCATTTGCTAAGCTTGTCTGAGTGAAGTAACAAATTAATGGTGTGTTTTCAATACAATTCATTTTGTATTCACCTCTCACGGGAAGTTCCATACTCTATTTAGAATACGATTACCCTCGGATTCGATCTCGTATGATTCGTATGCTGTGTTTGACAAATAATTTCGGTAGTGTAGTTGTTACAATGTGCTCTGTCATACGATTTTCCAAATCATGAATACCACTCTGTTTGATTTAAATTTGGAAATAACTACTCTGGTTTTATAAAAACAATGGTCTCATTAAACCTGTGCAACTACGCCCGAAACATAAAATGATTATGATTTGCAATGAATATGCTAAACTCGACCGATTAATTCGCTCATTTGGATTGCTGTTTGGTTTGATTTTAAATGTGTAAAAACGAATTGGTCAAATCCAGTTGTAATTCGTTTGATTGGAACAATTTTGGTAAAGGAAAATCAATCTTGTTTGCTCACTATGCAATGATAAACGATAGATAACAAAATTTGTTTGATTGATCCTGTTACGATTTTGGTTATGTGTCGGTTATGGTTTGAATTCGTTCATAGCCTAAATCACCTGCTATACAGTTATCGTGATTTGAAAATAATTCAGTTCGATTCGATTATTTCCCCTAATGATAAGACAATTGTAACGAAGTGTTTGCGATTTGATTCGTTTTCAATTGAATGTTAAAACGATTTCATGGATTCGATTTGATTGAGAAACGATTACGATGCTGTTACATATGATTTCATTTACCTGATTTATGATGATGATCGAAACAGAGTATTGCTATCTCTGTATTCGGTTAAATGATGTCGATCCTGTTGGTATAATTCTTTCAAACTAAATGATTCATTTTCAGATAGTTCTTGGATGAAGATTTAATTTAATTCTTTAAAAAGATTTGAATTAATCTAAATTCTAATTCTGTATTTTATTTTAGACCAGCTATAGAATCAAATGATTCTGTAGCTAGTCTATAGAATTTAATTTTTATCATTTTATTAGAAAAGGAGTCTTCTAACTTGTCTATTTTGGATCCTTTTCAGGTGAATTCGAAATTACATGGGATTTGATGGACAATTTAGAGGATATTTAGATGTTTTAGTGTCATTTTAGTTTGTTAGTTTAGTTGATCTTGGGAATATCTTCCCAGATTATGTAAATAGTTTGATAACTTCCACAGGGAGGTTTTACCCTGTGGAAAAATTTATAAATACTCATTATTTTTGTAATAAGATCATCCTCATTCGTAGGAGAACAAGGATATGGAATTTTAATACAGACTGAGACAGAAATTGATGTTCTGCTACAGCTTTAGATTTTCATAATATCAATATTTTGTTTCATGTTTATGTGTATCAATTTGCATTTGGTTAATGACTACTTTAGCTATGTTAGTCTCTTGCAAATGATATGATTTAATCAATATAATCCATATCTGATTTCTTCCAGTATTTAAAAAACATAGCAATTACTTGATTCAGTTTGTGAATGACAGATTTCTCTTCTTCATCAATTGAATTATTAAGTATAAGTTTTTGCATAACAGTTTACCTAATTGCAGAGATTTATAAATCATATAATTGTTATGATTTTTTATGTCTTGTTTGTCCTGTAAACAACTCAAAGAGAATTGTAGATATTGTTTACAAGAAGCTTCTGGATCATCCGGTGCGAGTTTCCTTCCTCCGACCAGCTTTGAAGTCATCATACATAGGACAAATCTGGAGCGTTTCCATGTCTGTTTGTTGTTTATTTGTTTAGTATATTTGTTAGTATTTTAGTTAGATATATGTGTAGTTAGTATATTAGATCGTTTAATTTCAGTAAGTTTTATTTCTTGTTCATAAAATCATAAAATCAACAAAAATATCTTTCTCTGTCTTAGGGCAGAAAGAAAATAAGTTTTCCAAGTTTTATTTAAATCTGTATTTTGTTAATATTGTACATTTTGTGAATAAGTTATATTGCAACTAGTAGTTAGACAGTTAATTAGTTTGTAAATAGTAGATTAGTTAGTTTGTTTAGTAGTTAGTTTTAATTAGATCAGTGTATTAGTTTGTTTTATTGTTAGTTAGTATTAGTTAGTTTTATTTATTGTTAGTTAGTTTAGTTTGTTGTATTTAGTTTTAGTTAGTTTGTTTTATTTTTGTTTTAGTTAGTTTAGTTTATTTAGTTTAGTTTAGATTAGTTAGTTTAGATTAGTTTACTCTTAGGACCTTAGAATGGCTAACGGAGCCGTTAAACCCGTCAGGGTGGTTCATTCCAAACGGCTTGGGTTATTAGACAACCCCAGACCGGTTCCACTCTCTTAGTTGACGGATGGTCAATTTCTCCCGTCAACAAATGGCGCTAGAATGAGGGCCTGAACTTAATTAATGGCACGAGGTGGTCGCAAGACTCCTCCACCCCCTAATCGCTCACTTATAGTGACTAGAAGCCATTCACACGATAATATTCCCCTTCAAACAGCAACTACTTCAACCGAAGATCCACAGATCACAGTTGAGCCAGCAACCCCTAATCCTACAGGTGGTGACATACAAGAGATTGTCCGCCAATCTCTTATTAAAACACATAGTGCCTTAGCTCATCTTAGGCAACCTAACTGTCTGTGGGTTCGACCTTTGGAATTCTCTGATATCAGAGAACAATTAGGTGACACTAACCTCACTGTGAATCCTACAGATCCAAACTTAAATACTGCTGCAGGAGGATATGGGATACTTCCTTCACCACCTCCATCATCTCCTTCCACTTATGGAGGAGATTCCTTGTCAGACGAAGGAAATTCAACTTCTCAGCCTTCCACACCCACTACCCCAATGGAAAATCAGAACAACCCTGCTAGACCCTGGCTTGATCAGGATGCTGTAGCTATTCCTAGAGCCCAGCACCCTTTACCTAAGCACCCAGAGAAATGGCTTCCCAAGTTTGATCCTGATTCAAAATAGTTAGCTGAAGATCATATCAAAAAATTTATGTTATCCATTAGACTCCGTAATGTTGAACATGAAGACGTTGCCTGTAGGTTGTTCCCGTATACTTTCGAGGGTAATGCATCGACATGGTACTTTTCCCAACAGCCCCATACCATCGTGTCTTGGGAAAAATTTGAGTCATTCTTTTTGGAAAAATTCGGAGACGATAAGCCTCCGGAAGTCTTGGTCATGGACCTTTCTAGCTTAAAAATGAACCCAAAAGAAAAAGTTAAAGATTTTAATCAAATGTTCTTGACGCCTAAAAACCAAATCCCTGCGGATTCCATGCCCACTAAGAGTATTATAATAGCTTACTACACTAAAGCTTTGCATCAAAGCATAGCTATTTGGGTTAAACGATCTAACAAAGTGACGTTGTTAGAAGCCTTCGAGGAGGCCAGCCAGATAGAAAAAGACATACTTAGTCTTAAAGACTCTTCTAGCAACGAAACTGAGACTAGCTCTTCTTCCAAAAAAAAGATTGAAATACTCCCCAAACCCACTCAAAATAAAACACAACCTAAAAACTCTGATTTGGAAAATTTAACTAAAGTTGTTCAAAAACTGTTGAATCGAGTTATAGACTTAAAAAGGTCAACTGAAGAAGCTACCTCGAGTAAAGGACCCTACAAACCTCCTTTACGAAATACTTTTCCTACCAATCGACCTAACCCAAACCTCGAAGGCCTTAATCTAGAAAGTTTACAATGTTCTCTTCAAACAATTCTAGATGCCCAAGATAACTTGATGCCTCCTGAGATTCCTGAGGAGGTAGTTGAACCAGAGACAGTCCAAGAAGAACAGTCTTCTCCAAATATTTTTGGACACTTCTCGGATAGCATCTTTCAAGCCAACTTCGAGACTGTTCACCCTTATAACACTAGGAGTAAGACAACAAATAAACCTTCTACAGAGAATACTACAACTTCACCTCCAAAGCCATCTAGATCAGTTGAGCCGAAACAGAGTAATGTGAACCCTAAATTAGATTATAATATTGTTGAAGATCTTAAAAAGTTAAGGGCTAACATTTCTATTTACGAGTTATTGAAGTTTCCATTTTTGTTACAAAAAATGTTGCAAAATATTTCAGAAAACGGCAAGAACGATAATTCTAATGGTAACAAGGTGTTGGATCATGTTGTCATTGATGCCAATGGTTTGATTGATTGATGTCAAGTCATTGATTGATGTCAAAGGATTGATTGATTGATCATTGATGTAATATAATATGTACTGTCCTTGATGAGAATGCATAGATGAAGATGGATCAATGAGTTGTCATTGATACATGATGAAGATGGATCGATGTGGTTCCATTGGTATATGATGCATTGTTGGAAAAATGTATAGATGAC
>JASDQU010100736.1:430973-447729 GCA_032191745.1 Picea mariana | reverse complement strand
TTTTTGAGGTTGGTGCATGGTTGATGCACTTGTTCATGGTACAGGTTGATTACAGCTTGGTGCATGGTTGATGCACTTGTTTATGGTACAGGTTGATTACAGGTTGATGCATGGTTGATGCATGGTTCATATTTATTGGTACAGGTTTACAGTGGTATATCTCACAGTGATAGTGTGACAGGGGTTCCATCATTCTACTTCTACTTTAGGGTGGCAGGACGGGGCAAGGAAAGGTGGTTGTAGCCACCTTTCGGTTGTAGCCGGAGAATATCGTGGGTTGTAGCCTCCTTCTGGTTATAGCCAGATATTTGGGGAGTTGGAGCTTCCCTCAGGTTGTAGCCTGAGAAACTAGGAGGTTGGAGCCTCCTTCCAGTTGCAGCTGGAAGACAAAGGAAGTTGGTGCTTCCAATGAATGTAATTCTTCAAGACATATAAGTAAAAGAATTCTGTGGTTTTCTACCGATTTGGGTTTCCACATAAAACACTGGTGTACTGTGCATGTGTGTGATTGTTTATTTATTACTGCTCATTATTGGATAATAATTCTACATTGATATAACATTTGAAGAAAAAGGATTATAATTACGTTATTACTGATTCACCCCCCCTCTCAGTAATCCAATGCAAGGTTGTGCAAAGTAAAACCCCCAGAAGACTTCCATTAAAAACAATCCTGATCCTCAAGATAAAGGAATTCCTCCTATAAGTAATGTAAATAATGTAAATAATTTAGATAAAGTAGCCTTAGAAATTGCGAGTAAGAAGCCACAAGCTACTACTCTTAGTACTCGCAAGAATGTACCTCCTTTTCTTTTAACTTTCGAGATTTTTAATAGAAATGTGCATAATTGTATGGTAGACTCAAGAGCATCATCCAATGTGATGCCTTGGTCTGTCTGCCAAAAGATTAATGCTGAAGTGGAACCATCTACTTTAAAAATCATACAACTTGATCAGACAAATGTAAATGTTATAGGCGAACTAAAAAATGTGTTGATTAGATTATCGTCTAACCCAAAGGTTCATCAAGTTATTGATATAATCGTTGTGGATATTCTAGAAGTGTATGACATGTTTTTAGGCAGGGACTGGTTGGAGAAACTACATGGTTATTTCACGACAAATTGGTCTCATCTATGGCTTCTGGAGAATGGCAAGCCTAATAAAATCAGATTAAACCGTGAGCGCTACCTTAAGTTCACGGTCACTGATTTGAATGATCCTAATGAACCGTACACACCCCCTGCTGATTCACTTGAAGTACAAGGGATGGACACCTTCCTCAATAACTTCATGGCCGAGGTTTCACCTATCATCAATCTGGAACAAAGGTCTGAGATCGTAGCATTTATGCAACCCGCACCTTCCACACAACAATCTCATGATCCCGATGCAAATCAAATTTTGTCTCTGTATTTCGACGGGTCAAAGTCCAAAGAAGGAGCCGGAGCAGGCTGCGTCATTATCGATCTGGCAGGTAACAAAACATTGATAGCATGTAGGTTGGAATTTGAATGTACTAACAATACTGTAGAATATGAGGCTTTACTGCAAGGTCTCAGAAAAGCTTTGGACATGAACATTCAAAATTTAACTGTTTTTGGCGACTCTGAAATAGTGGTTAGACAGGTGAGAGATTCTATCCATTGTCTTTCTCTGCATCTCAAAAGCTACCAATCTGAGGTATGGAACTTAATGAGTAAATTTTATGCTTTTAATATAAATTCCATTCCTAGATTGAATAACTCTGAAGCAGATCTATTAGCTAATGTACCTTCTAAACTTCTTCTTGCAGAAGGCTTGTCCCCAGACGCATTCTCCGTTGAGTTGTTGTTTCGGCCATCCATTCCCGATAATGTCACAAACTGTAGAGTATTTGACGATGATCAGCAGATCATTAACTTTCTGCACATGGAAGAAACCTTCCAAGGTGCGGTGATAGACGAGCACACACACGACGACAATTTGCGCGATTTCACGGTAATACCTGATCTGAAATCTCCTGAAGCTCTATCGGATATGGTAAACTCGATCCCAAAATCTGTAATTAGATTAGAGAAGTTTTATGATTTTGAAGATAAATTTAAAAAGACGGTCAATTGTAAAACCAATAGTTCCTCGTTGTCTTATGAAAAAGTTAATTTAGGAACTAGTGAAAATCCTCAGTGCATTAACCTAAGCTTGGGATGTTCTAGACAAGAAAAATCTTTTGTTGTTAAATTATTTAAAGAATTTAAGGACGTCTTTGCATGGACATACGATGATCTCAAAATGTTTGACCCTAATATCATACAACATCTCATCCCAATGAAGCCCCAAACTTTACCTTTCCAACAGAAACAGAGGAAGATGCACCCCAAACTAGAACCGAGCGTTCAAAAAGAATTGAATAAGCTCCTAACTGCTAAAATAATTTTTCCTGTTAGGCACACTCAATGGGTGTCCAACCTTGTCCCAGTCCAGAAGAAAAATGGGGAAATACGACTTTGTGTCGATTTCCGCAACCTTAATAGATCTCTGACAAAGACAACTATCCTGTCCCATCTATGGAACAGATCCTTCAACATGTATCTAGTTCCGAGAGGCTATCTTTGTTGGATGGTTTCTCCGGATACAACCAAGTCCTAATTTCTCCGCCGGACCAACTAAAAACTACCTTCCGTACTCCGTGGGGCACTTATGCTTATCGCAAAATGCCCTTTGGATTGATTAACGATGGTGCTACTTTTCAGAGAGCAATGGACATTGCTTTTCGAGGCTTAATCAATCACTCCATCGTAGTTTACTTAGATGATGTGACCGTTTATTCTAAAAACAAAGACGATCATCTAGCTCACTTACGAGCCGTTCCGCTACGATGTCGTAAATACGACATCTCCTTGAACCCCAAAAAGTCCATCTTTGCAGTAGAATAGGGTAAACTCCTAAGATTCATTGCGTCTAGTGAAGGAATGATTATTGAACCCAAGAGGACTCATGTCATTGCAAAATTTCCCCCTACTACATCCAAAAAATCCATGCAGTATTTCTTAGGCCAGATTAACTTCGTAAGAAGATTCATCCCCAGTTTCTCCGAAATGGTCAGGCCTCTACAAAACTTGATTAAGAAAGACACCCAATATCGCTGGGGGCCCACTGAAAATCAAGCCTTTAATGCCATAAAGAATGCCATAATATACAATCCATCTCTCATGACCCCTGACTTCTCTCAAGATTTTACACTCTATACTTTTGCTTCTGACCGTTCCTATGCCACAGTCCTAACTCAGAAGAATTCCGAGAACAACGAAGTACCCATCACCTTTATGATCTCTTCTTTCAAAGGTGCTGAACTTAACTACCCAGTAGTTGATCGACAAGCCTACGTTGTTTTCAAAGCAGTCAAATATTTTCAATCCTATCTTTTGAAGTCAAGGACGAAAGTCATTGTCCCCTACCCTTTCGTAAGGAACTTGTTAGTGCAGAAGGATTTAGGAGAGAAGAGAGCTAACTGGGTCACCTCCTTGTAGGAGTATGACTTAGAGATCAACCCAGTTCAGTTCATGAGAGGCCAAGAGTTGTGTAAGTTGGTTGTTGATTCGGAAAAAGGACAACAAGAAGATAGTGATACGTCAAACCTAGGACAAAGTGATCAAAGTTTGATTTCTTGAGTACAAAACCTCATTAGTCCCTGGTACAACGATATTAGATTCTGTCTTGAACATGGGTCAGCACCCGATCACCTTGACCCCACCAAAAGAAGAGCGTTGAGACTAAACTCCATCTCCTTTCATCTAATTATCGGTGTACTGTTTCGTCAGAATTTTGACGGCATACTGATGCGCTGTCTCGAGAAAGACGAAGCAGAAAAAGTCTTGCTTGAGTTGCATGCAGGAGAAGCTGGTGGTCACTTTGGTGGTGACACCACTGCTCATAAGGTTTTAAGAGCCGGTTAGTACCGGCCCACGCTTTTTAGGGATGCCCATGCCTTGTGTTTCAAATGCATCATCTGTCAGAAAGCATCAGGGCGACTGCAAAAACCAACCTTTCCCTTGCAACCCGTTTCAGTAGATTCTCCTTTCCAACAATGGGGCCTTGATATCATAGGTCCAGTTAACCCTCCGTACAAGTATATTGTGACAGCCACAGATTACTTTACTCAATGGTCTGAAGCTGTTGCGCTGATAACTGTCAACACCAGTCAGGTAATTGCCTTTCTGAACTTGAACATTATCACTCGTTTCGGTATCCCTGATTGTCTAGTCTTTGACAACGCTTCATACTTTTCTTCTCTTGAGATGAGCGAGTTTTCTTTAAAGAAAGGAATTAAGATGAAGTACTCTGCTAGTTACTACCCCCAGGGCAATGACTTACTAGAATCAACAAACAAGAACTTGATCAAAATAATCAAGAGAACAGTGGTTGAAAATCACAAGAATTGGCACAATGCACTGTTGAACGCACTGTGGGATGATAGGGTAACACCCAAAGCTGCTATAGGTAACTCCCCCTTTTTTCTCGTTTATGGAAGAGAAGCAATTCTGCCACCTCACATTCTTCTTCCTTCGCTTTAGTTGTCACAAAAAGTCCAAGAAGAAGATTTTCCCCCCTTAAAAAGCCGAATTAACGTTTTGATGAAGTTGGAAGAGGTAAGAGCCCAAGATAAGCGTAAGTTAGATCAACATCAACAATTGATTAAAAGATGGTTCGATTCTAATTCTACTTCTGATAGGAATCTTGAAGTAGGTGATTTCATCTTAGAATGGGACAAACCACACGAAGCAAAGGGTGAGCACACCAAATTTCAAAACTTATGGCTTGGACCATTTTTAATTGCTGAAAAGTTGGGTCCTAGTTCCTTTCGATTGCAAAATATTGAAGGGCAGCTTGACACCTATCCGGTGAATGGCCAAGCCTTGAAAAGATACTTTGCTTGATAACTACCATTGTATATTATGTATATATTTTTGCTTTTTTTGCACTTTCGTTTGCTTTCTGTTTTTTGATTTTGATTTGAATTTATCAGTTTGTGTTTTTTGAAAAATACACATACCTGTACACTAAGCTATTCAGAAAAAGACGATAGAAAATTTCTTCACTGAATTAACTTCTGAAAAATTTGTACGAACATCAATGATATATTGTTGAAATTGATATTTGTGTTGGAAAATTTTGTTGTTTGAAAGAACTTTACTGATGTCAATCTCTGAGCAAAGTTTGTCATGATCATCTATTATCTTTTTAAGCTATCCCTTTTCCGTAAAGGAATGACTCAAAAGATGTCTCCCTGTCATAGGAAGTGTTTTGTAAATAAAACATCTCTAGAGCTAAATAAAGGACAGTTCTAAAAAATTTTGATGGGGTCTAAAAAAATATGCTAAAATATCAAGATTTTTAGCGTCACCCCACTCAGCTATATACATATGAAAAACAAAATAAAAATTATTAATAAGAGCTGTGGGAAATGCTTGTAAACCTGCTGGGATACTGAACAGGTCTGCTGGCAGCGGGTAAATGCATGCATGGTGCCAAGACAACTTCGTCGGGATACTGAACAGGCCCGCTGGTAGCGAAGCAATGTCTGGTACATGAAAATCTGCAAAAAATATAAGAAACCTATTTAATGTCCTTTATTCTGATCTAGAACTTCTTGACAGGATACAGATGTCAGAGTGGGTTAAATGGCAACCCTGTTGAGGCTATGGATGACTGCTGGCAGCAACGGCCATGCCAGCAGTATGGAAGATTTTATCTTTAAA
The DNA here is from genome assembly GCA_032191745.1 of Picea mariana. Classification (NCBI taxonomy): domain Eukaryota; kingdom Viridiplantae; phylum Streptophyta; class Pinopsida; order Pinales; family Pinaceae; genus Picea; species Picea mariana. The sequence continues at coordinate 441,991 of JASDQU010100736.1, read as the reverse complement.
ATTGTGACCTGCTAATCTTCAGATTGTTATTGGTTTTCATCTTTTGAAACACTGCTGGAAAAAAATGATTTATGATGATGTTTGTACGATTTTCTAGTTGTTATTTTTGAGTCGGAATTATCTTTGTTGTCTAAATCTCAATTTGTACCTTTTGCAAAGATAACTTCTTCTTCCAGTGTGTCGCCATTGTTGGCAGCCAACTCACTTTTTCCTATCGTCTATAAGCTGCCTACACCTATGTCTTGCGAACATCAATTTTTTCGTCACATTTTTTAAATAGACGATATTTTCATTTCTTGCGACATTTGCACATTTGTCTTCGTTAAGTTTTCACGACTGTAAGTGTGAAAACTTCTCCTTTCGAGGTCACATTTCGATCACTATCTGAACCGTCGTGATCTCTTTATCGATATGCCTACAACACTTACCTTTTGTTTATCGTTATGTGGATGGAAAGACTTTCGAGCTATGCTCATTGGACATTCTTATATTGATTGCATAACTTGATATTATTGAGTTTGTAAGGCATTGAGCATTTGGACATACACTTTTTATGACTTGCATGATCATTGATTCTATGAAAATGCATAAGGGTTATGATTGATTATATATATATATGATATAATCCTTATGTTAATCCTTCATAACTTATTGGCTTGTCAACTATATGAATGTCGTTTTGGCACCTTGTTTAAACTTTTGATCATATGAATTAATACATTGGCGCATATTTGATGTTGGGTTTTGATTTATACGTCGGATGTTTGAACACCATGGCATAATGTTTGCGTGTATTGGCATACACATTTGATTTCATTGGTTGTACACATGACTTAATGGTTGAACTATTATTATGGAGTAAACAGCTATGAAATTTGGCGGTTGTACTTGGATAATGAATATTATGCATGGCAGACTACACCACCTTCTCATGCGGGCATTTATGCTTACCCCTTTTGCTCGTTCATTGATGTTGGTTCGGGTAGCTCTGTTACTGTGTGTGTTGGTGAATTCCAACCCTCCCCTTACCATGCATTCGGCTCCATGGCCCCAATCGTGCGAGTTGAACCCAATGGCAATCAAGCCCTGCTCATGTTTGATAATGCCCGCCAAGATTTGGCAGACAGTGGATGGCTTACCTTCGTGAAACATTTTGAGCGTTTTAACCTTTGCGTAGCTCGACAGTTTTCCATGAACTTCGATGGATTTCGAGCCATGGTCAGCGATATATAAGTTCGAGATTGATGAACAGTTCATCAGCTCGACTACAGGGTTATCTACCTCGGGGGAGAATTGGTTTAAGAATTGCAAGGTCCAGGAAGTGCCATGAAAATTGTTGTTTCAATCGCCCAAAGTCACCTCTTGTGACAGAGGTATGCCCGTATCTATGCACGTTTGATTTCACGGATGGCAAGGAACAAGCCAAAACCCCCTGTTGAGCCAAACCCTATCATCTTGAGTGAGGACTCCGATTCAGAAGTTGATCATTTCTTGGCCAGGGAATACCCCTATTCGCAAGGTTTATGTGCCGAACCCTCTTATGATTTTGTATCAAACCTTCCCCCCTGCCTAAAGGATGACCCTAACTACCTGAGTATTAGGTTTCCTTGTGAAACTCTTGATTATTTGGCAAAACCCTCTCCTGCTCTGTCTAAACCCTCACAGTCACCCTGTGACCAATGCAATTCATGGTTAGAGCGATATTATATTGATGTTCCGATACTCCAATCAAACATTCAATCTTTCGAAGATCACATTGCACTGCTAACCAGTCAAAAGGCCAAGCTCCAAGCAGTGGATAAGAAACAAAAGACAATTGGTGCCATTCTGTTCAAAAACATGGAATCAACCACAACTGTTGTAAATTCCAAGCTGGCATAATCAAGCAGCCTCGTCGCTATACAGGTATGGTTCTCACATCGCTTTGTTTTGTGAATAATCTAGTTTTCTATAATGATTTTGATTCAGCTTTTAAATAGTTTGATCGCTTATTCAAATGCCTCTATCATTCAGTGATCATCCTGTATATGGCTATGTTTTGATTAAAATAGAAAGAGTTTCGATTCGATATCTGATTTGCTCATAGATTTTTTTTATGGTTATTGATTTGGATTTTATTTTCTAAGCTTGTCTGAGTGAAGTAACGAATTAATGGTGTGTTTTCAATACAATTTGTTTTGTATTCACCTCTCACAGGAAGTTCCATACTCTATTTAGAATACGATTACCCTCGGATTCGATATCGTATGATTCGTATGCTGTGTTTGACAAATAATTTCAGAAGTGTAGTTGTTACAATGTGCTCTATCATACGATTTTCCAAATCATGAATACCACTCTGTTTGATTTAAATTTGGAAATAACTACTCTGTTTTTATAAAAACAATGGTCTCATTAAACCTGTGCAACTACGCTCGAAACATAAAAAAATTATGATTTGCATTGAATATGCTAAACTCGGTTGATTAATTCACTCGTTTGGATTGTTGTTTGGTTTGATTTTAAATGTGTAAAAAGGAATTGGTCAAATCCAGTTGTAATTCGTTTGATTGGAACGATTTTGGTAAAGGAAAATCAATCTTGTTTGCTCACTATGCAATGATAAACGATCGATAACAAACTTTGTTTGATTGATCCTGTTACGATTTTGGTTATGTGTCGGTTATGGTTTGAATTTGTTCACAGCCTAAATCACCTGCTATACAGTTATCATGATTTGAAAATAATCTTGTTCGATTCGATTATTTCCCCTGATTATAAGACAATTGTAACGAAGTGTTTGCGATTTTATTCGCTTTCAATTGAATGTTAAAATGATTTCATGGATTCGATTTGATTGAGAAATGATAACGATGCTGTTACATATGATTTCGTTTACCCAACTTATGATGATGATCGAAACAGAGTATTGCTATCTCTGTATTCGGTTAAATGATGTCGATCATGTTGGTATAATTCTTTCAAACTAAATGATTCGTTTTCAGATAGTTCTTGGATGAAGATTTAATTTAATTCTTTAAAAAGATTTGAATTAATCTAAATTCTGATTATGTATCTTATTTTAGACCAGCTACAGAATCAGATGATTCTATAGCTAGTCTATAGAATTTAATTTTTATCATTTTATTAAAAAAGGAGTCTTCTAACTTGTCTATTTTGGATCCTTTTTAGGTGAATTCGAAATTACATGGGATTTGATGGACATTTTAGAGGATATTTAGATGTTTTAGTGTCATTTTAGTTTGTTAGTTTAGTTGATCTTGGGAATATCTTCCCAGATTATGTAAACAGTTTGATAACTTCCACAGGGAGGTTTTACCCTGTGGAAAAATTTATAAATACTCATTATTTTTGTAATAAGGTCATCCTCATTCGTGGGAGAACAAGGATATGGAATTTTAATACAGACTGAGACAGAAATTGATGTTCTGCTACAGCTTTAGATTTTCATAATATCAATATTTTGTTTCATATTTATGTGTATCAATTTGCATTTGGTTAATGACTACTTTAGCTATCTTAGTCTCTTGCAAATGATATGATTTAATCAATATAATCCATATCTGATTTCTTCCAGTATTTAAAAAACATAGCAATTACTTGATTCAGTTTGTGAATGATAGATTTCTCTTCTTCATCAATTGAATTATTAAGTATAATCTTTTGCATAACAAGTTTACCTAATTGTAGAGATTTATAAATCATATAATTGTTATGATTTTTTATGTCTCGTTTGTCCTGTAAACAACTCAAAGAGCATTGCAGCTATCGTTTACGAGAAGCTTATGGATCATCCGGTGCGATTTTCCTTCCTCTGACCAGCTTCGAAGTCATCATACACAGGACAAATCTGGAGCATTTCTAGGTCTGTTTGTAGTTTATTTGTTTAGTAAATTTGTTAGTATTTTAGTTAGATATATGTGTAGTTAGTATATTAGATCGTTTAATTTCAGTAAGTTTTATTTCTTGTTCATAAAATCATAAAATCAACAAAAATATCTTTCTCTGTCTTAGGGAAGAAAGCAAATGAGTTTTCCAGGTTTTATTTAAATCTGTATTTTGTTAATATTGTACATTTTGTGAATAAGTTATATTGCAACTAGTAGTTAGACAGTTAATTAGTTTGTAAATAGTAGATTAGTTAGTTTGTTTAGTAGTTAGTTTTAATTACATCAGTGTATTAGTCTGTTTTGTTGTTAGTTAGTATTAGTTTGTTTTATTTATTGTTAGTTTAGTTTGTTGTATTTAGTTTTAGTTAGTTTGTTTTATTTATGTTTTAGTTAGTTTAGTTTATTTAGTTTTAGTTAGATTAGTTAGTTTAGATTAGTTTACTCTTTGGTTTTCTTAGGACCTTAGAACGGCTAACGGAGTCATTAAACCTATCAGGGTGGTTCATTCCAAATGGCTTGGGTTATTAGACAACCCCGGACCAGTTCCACTCTCTCAGTTGACGGACGGTCAATTTCACCGTCAACAAATGGCGCTAGAAGGAGGGCCTGAACTTAATTAATGGCATGAGGTGGTCGCAAGACTCCTCCACCCCCTAATTTCTCACCTATAGTGACTAGAAGCCATTCACACGATAATATTCCCCTTCAAACAACAACTACTTCAACCGAAGATCCACAGATCACAGTTGAGACAAAAACCCCTAATCCTACAGGTGGTGGCATACAAGAGATTATCCGCCAATCTCTTATTAAAACACATAGTGCCTTAGCTCGTGTTAGGAAACCTAACTGTCCGTGGGGTCTACCTTTGGACTTCTCTGATATCAGAGAACAATTAGGTGACACTAACCTGACTGTGAATCCTACAGATCCAAACTTAAATATTGTTGTAGGAGGATCTGGGATACCTCCTTCACCGCCTCCATCATCTCCTTCCTCTTCTGGAGGATATTCCTCGTCAGACAAAGGCAATTCACCTTCTCATCCTTCCACACCCACTACCCCAATGGCAAATCAGAACAAACCTGCTAGACCTTGGCTTGATCAGGATGCTGTAGCTGTACCTAGAGTCCAGCACCCTTTACCTAAGAACCCAAAGAAATGGCTTCCCAAGTTTGATCCTGATTCAAAATAGATAGCTGAAGATCATATCAAAAAATTTATGTTAGCCATTAGACTCCATAATGTTGAACATGAAGACGTTGTCTATAGGTTTTTCCCGTATACTTTCAAGGGTAATGCATCGACATGGTACTTTGCCCAACAACCCCATACCATCGTGTCTTGGGAAAAATTTGAGTCATGCTTTTTGGAAAAATTCGGAGATGGTAAGCCTCCGGAAGTCTTGGTCATGGACCTTTCTAGCTTAAAAATGAACCCAAAAGAAAAAGTTAAAGATTTTAATCATTGATTCTTGACGCTTAAAAATCGAATCCCTGTGGATTCCATGCCCGCTGAGAGTCTTATAATAGCTTACTACACTAAAGATTTGCATCAAAGCATAGCTATTTGGGTTAAACGATCTAAGAAAACGATGTTGTTAAAAACCTTCGAGGAGGCCAACCATATAGAAAGATACATACTTAGTCTTAAAGACTCTTCTAGCAACGAAACTGGGACTAGCTCTTCTTCCAAAAAGAAGATTGAAATACTCCCCAAACCCACTCAAAGTAAAACACAACCTAAAAACTCTGATTTGAAAAATTTAACTAAAGTTGTTCAAAAACTGTTGAATCAAGTTATAGACTTAAAAAGGTCGACTGAAGAAGATACCTCGAGTAAAGGACCCTACAAACCTCCTTTCCAAAAGCCTTTTCCTACCAATCGACCTAACTCAAACCTCGAAGGCCTTAATCTAGAAAGTTTGCAATGTGCTCTTCAAACAATTCTAGATGCCCAAGATAACTTGATGCCTCCTGATATTCCTGAGGAGGTAGTTGAACCAGAGACAATCCAAGAAGAAGAGTCTTCTCCAAACATATTTGGACACTTCTCGGATAGCATTTTTCAAGCCAACTTCGAGACTGTTCACCCTTATAACACTAGGAGTAAGACAACAAATAAACCTTCTACAAAGAGTACTACAACTTCACCTCCAAAGCCATCTAGATCAGTTGAGCCAAAACAGAGTAATGTGAACCCTAAATTAGATTATGATGTTGTTGAAGATCTTAAAAAGTTAAGGGATAACATTTCTATTTACGAGTTATTGAAGTTTCCGTTTTTGTTACAAAAAATGTTGCAAAATATTTCAGAAAACGACAAGAACGGTAATTCTAATGGTAACAAGGTTGTGCAAAGTAAAACCCCCCAGAAGACTTCCACTAAAAACAATCTTGATCCTCAAGATAAAGGAAGTCCTCCTGTAAGTAATGTAAATAATGTAAATAATTCAGATAAAGTAGCCTTAGAAATTGCGAGTAAGAAGCCACAAGCTACTACTCTTAGTACTCGCAATAATGTACCTCCTTTTCTTTTAACTTTCGAGATTTTTAATAGAAATGTGCATAATTGTATGGTAGACTCACGAGCGTCATCCAATGTGATGCCTTGGTCTGTCTGCCAAAAGATTAACGCTAAAGTGGAACCATCTACTTTAAAAATCATACAACTTGATTAGATAAATGTAAATGTTATAGGCGAACTAAAAAAAGTGTTGATTAGATTATCGTCTAACCCAAAGGTTCATCAAGTTATTGATATAATCGTTGTGGATATTCCAGAAGTGTATGGGGTGTTTTTAAGCAGGGACTGGTTGGAGCAACTACATATTTATTTCACGACAGATTGGTCTCATCTATGGCTTTCGGAGAATGGAAAGCCTAATAAAATCAGAGTAAACCGTGAGCGCTACCTTAAGTTCACGGTCACTGATTTGAATGATCCTAATGAACCGTACACACCCCCTACTGATTCACCTGAAGTACAAGGGATGGAAACCTTCCTCAGTAACTTCATGGCCGAGGTTTCACCTATCATCAATCTGGAACAGAGGTCTGAGATTGTAGCATTTATGCAGCCCGCACCTTCCACACAACAGTCTCATGAACCCGATGCAAATCAAATTTGGTCTCTGTATTTCGACGGGTCAAAGTCCAAAGAAGGAGTCGGAGCAGGCTCCATCATTATTGATCTGGCAGGTAACAAAACATTGATAGCATGTAGGTTGGAATTTGAATGTACTAACAATACTGTAGAATATGAGGCTTTACTGCAAGGTCTCAGAAAAGCTTTGGACATGAACATTCAAAATTTAACCATTTTCAACGACTCTGAAATAGTTGTTAGATAGGTGAGAGATTCTATCCATTGTGTTTCTCTGCATCTCAAAAGCTACCAATCTGAGGTATGGAACTTAATGAGTAAATTTTATGCTTTCAATATAAATTCCATTCCTAGATTGAATAACTCTGAAGCAGATCTATTAGCTAATGTACCTTCTAAACTTCTTCCTGCAGAAGGCTTGTCCCCAGACGGATTCTCCGTTGAGCTGTTGTTTCGGCCATCCATTCCCGATAATGTCACAAACTGAAGAGTATTTGACGATGATCAGCAGATCATTAACTTTCTGCACATGGAAGAAACCTTCCAAGGCGTGGTGATAGACGAGCACACACACGACGGCAATTTGCGCGATTTCACGGTAATACCTGATCCGAAATCTTCTGAAGCTCTATCAGATATGGTAAACTCGATCCCAAAATCTATAATTAGATTAGAGAAGTTTTATGATTTTGAAGATAAATTTAAAAAGATGGTCAATTTTAAAACCAATAGTTCCTCCTTTTTAAAACCAATTTAAAAAGAAAATCCTCAGTGCATTAACCTAGGCTTGGGATGTTCTAGACAAGAAAAACTCGTTGTTGTTAAATTATTTAAAGAATTTAAGGACATCTTTGCATGTACATACGATGATCTCAAAACGTTCGACCCTAATATCATATAGCATGTCATCCCGATGAAGCCCCAAACTTTAAATTTCCAGGAGAAACTAAGGAAGATGCACCCAAACTAGAACCGACCATTCAAAAAGAATTGAATAAGATCCTAAGTGCTAAAATAATTTTTCATGTTAGGCACACTCAATGGGTGTGAATACCTTGTCCTAGTTCGGAAGAATAACGGGGAAATACGACTTTGCATCGATTTCCACAACCTTAATAGAGCATCTAACAAAGACAACTATCCTGTCCCATCTATGCAACAAATCCTTTAATAGGTATCTAGTTCCGAGAGGCTATCTTTGTTGGATGGTTTCTCCGGATACAACCAAGTCCTGATGTCTCCGCCAGACCAACTAAAAACTACCTTTCGTACTCCATTGGGCACTTATGCTTATCGCAAAATGCCCTTTGGATTGATTAACGTTGGTGCTACTTTTCAAAGAGCAATGGACATTGCTTTTCTAGGCTTAATCAATCACTCCGTCATAGTTTACTTAGATGATATGACCATTTATTCTAAAAACAAAGCTGATCATCTAGCTCACTTACGAGCCGTTCTGCTACGATGTCGTAAATACGTCATCTCCTTGAACCCCAAAAAGTCCATCTTTGCAGTAGAATAGGGTAAACTCCTAGGATTCATTATGTCTAGTGAAGGAATGATTATTGACCCCGAGAGGACTCAAGTCATCGCAAAACTGCCCCCTCCTACATCCAAAAAATCCATGCAGTATTTCTTAGGCCAGATTAACTTCGTGATAAGATTCATCCCCAGTTTCTCCGAAATGGTCAGGCCTCTACAGAACCTGATTAAGAAAGACACCCAATATCGTTGGGGGCCCACAGAAAATCAAGCTTTTAATGCCATAAAGAAGGCCATAATAGACGCTCCATCTCTCATGACCCCTGACTTCTCTCAAGATTTTACACTCTATACTTTTGCTTCTGACTGTTCCTATGCCGCGGTCCTAACTCAGAAGAATTCTAGGAACAACGAAGTACCCATCGCCTTTATGAGCTCTGCTTTCAAAGGTGATGAACTTAACTACCCAGTAGTTGATCGATAAGCCTACGTTGTTTTCAAAGCAGTCAAACATTTTCGATCCTATCTTTTGAAGTCAAGGACGAAAGTCATTGTCCCCTACCCTGTCGTAAGGAACTTGTTAGTGCAGAAGGATTTAGGAGAGAAGAGAGCTAACTGGGTCACCTCCTTGTAGGAGTATGACTTAGAGATCACCCCAACTCAGATTGTGAGAGACCAAGGGTTCTGTAAGTTGGTTGTTGGTTCAGAAACAAGACAACAAGAAGATAGTGATACGTCAAACCTAGGACAAAGTGATCAAAGTTTGATTTCTTGAGTACAAGACCTCGTTAGTCCATGGTACGGCGATATTAGATTCTGTCTTGAACATGGGTCAGCACCCCATCACCTTGACCCCACCAAAAGAAGAGCGTTGAGACTAAAGTCCGCCTCCTTTCATCTAATTATCGGTGTACTGTTTCGCCATAATTTTGACGACATACTGATGCGTTGTCTCGAGAAAGACGAAGCAGAAAATGTCTTGCTTGAGTTGCATGCAGGAGAAGCTGGTGGTCACTTCGGTGGTGACACCACTGCTCATAAGGTTTTAAGATCCGGTTACTACTGGCCCACGCTCTTTAGGGACGCCCATGCCTTGTGTCGAAAATGCATCATTTTTCAGAAAGCATCAGGGCGGTTGCAAAAACCAGCCTTTCCCTTGCAACCTGTTTCAGTAAATTCTCCTTTCCAGCAATGGGGCCTTGATATCATAGGTCCATTTAAGACTCCGTCCTCGCAACAGCACAAGTATATTGTGACAACCACAGATTACTTTACTCAATGATCTGAAGCTGCTATGCTGAGAACTATCAACACCAGTCAGGTAATTGCCTTTCTGAATTCGAACATTATCACCCGTTTCGGTATCCCTGATTGTCTAGTCTTTGACAACGCTTCATACTTTTCTTCTCTTGATATGAGAGAGTTTGACTTAGAGAAAGGAATTAAGCTGAAGTACTCTGCTAGTTACTACCCCCAGGGCAACGACTTAGCAGAATCAACCAACAAGAACTTGATCAAAATAATCAAGAGAACAATGGTTGAAATCACAAGAATTGGCACAATGCACTGCTGAACGCACTGTGGGATGATAGGGTAACACCCAAATCTGCTATAGGTAACTCCCCCTTTTTTCTTGTTTATGGCAGAGAAGCAATTTTGCCACCTCACATTCTTCTTCCTTCGCTTTAGTTGTCACAAAAAGTCCAAGAAGAAGATTTTCCCCCCTTAGAAAGCCGAATTAACGCTTTGATGAAGTTGGAAGAGGTAAGAGCCCAAGCTAAGCGTAAGTTAGATCAACATCAACAATTGATTAAAAGGTGGTTGGATTCTAATTCTTCTTCTGATAGGAATCTTGAAGTAGGTGATCTCGTCTTAAAATGGGACAAACCAAACGAAGGAAAGGGTGAGCACACCAAATTTCAAAACTTATGGCTTGGACCATTTTTAATTGCTGAAAAGTTGGGTCCTAGTTCCTTTCAATTGCAGAATCTTGAAGGGCAGCTTGACACCTATCCGGTGAATGGCCAAGAAATGAAAAGATACTTTGCTTGATAACTACCATTGTATATTATGTATATATTTTTGCTTTTTTTGCACTTTCGTTTGCTTTTTGTTTTTTTATTTTGATTTGAATTTATCAGTTTGTGTTTTTTGAAAAATACACATACCTGTACACTGATCTATTCAGACAAAGACAATAGAAAATTTCTTCGCTGAATTAACTTCTGAAAAATTTGTACGAACATCAATGATATATTTCTGAAATTGATATTTGTGTTGGAAAATTTTGTTGTTTGAAAGAAGTTTACTGATGTCAATCTCTGAGCAAAGTTTGTCATCATCATCTATTATCTTTTTAAGATGTCCCTTTTCCGTAAAGGAATGAATCAAAAGATGTCTCCCTGTCATAGGAAGTGTTTTGTAAATAAAACATCTCTGGAGCTAAATAAAGGAAAGTTCTAAAAAATTTTGATGGGGTCTAAAAAAATATGCTAAAATATCAAGATTTTTAGCATCAACCCGCTCAGCTATATACATATG
>JASDQU010100736.1:353732-430923 GCA_032191745.1 Picea mariana | reverse complement strand
TGAAAAATTTGTACGAACATCAATGATATATTTCTGAAATTGATATTTGTGTTGGAAAATTTTGTTGTTTGAAAGAAGTTTACTGATGTCAATCTCTGAGCAAAGTTTGTCATCATCATCTATTATCTTTTTAAGATGTCCCTTTTCCGTAAAGGAATGAATCAAAAGATGTCTCTCTGTCATAGGAAGTGTTTTGTAAATAAAACATCTCTGGAGCTAAATAAAGGAAAGTTCTAAAAAATTTTGATGGGGTCTAAAAAAATATGCTAAAATATCAAGATTTTTAGCATCAACCCGCTCAGCTATATACATATGAAAAACAAAATAAAAATTATTAATAAGAGCTGTGGGAAATGCTTGTAAACCCGTCGGGTACTGAACAGGTCTATTGGCAGTAGGTAAATGCATGCATGGCGCCAAGACAACTTCGTCGGGGTACTGAACAGGCCCGCTGGCAGCGAAGCAATGTCAAGTACATGAAAATCTGCAAAAAATATAAGAAACCTCTTTAATGTCCTTTATTATGATCTAGAACTTCTTGACAGGATACAAATGTCAGAGTGGGTTAAATGGCAACCCTGTCGAGGCTATGGATGCCTGTTGGCAATAGTGGCCATGCCAGCAGTATTGAGTATTTTATCTTTAAAATCGTGACTTGCTAATCTTAAGATTGTTATTGGTTTTCATCTTTTGAAACACTGCTGGAAACAAATGATTTATGATGATGTTTGTTTGATTTTCTGGTTGTTATTTTTGAGTTTGAATTATATTTGCTATCTTAATCTGAATTTGTACCTTTTGTAGAGATAACTGCTTGTTCCAGTGTGTCACAATTGTTGGTAGCCAACTCACTTTTTCCTATCGTCTATAAGCTGCCTACACCTATGTCTTGTGAACATCAATTTTTTCGTCGCATTTTTCAAATAGACGACATTTTCATTTCTTGCGACATTTGCACATTTGTCTTCGTTAAGTTTTCACGACTGTAAGCATGAAAACTTCTCCTTTCGAGGTCACATTTCGATCACTATATGAACCGTCGTGATATTTTTATCGATATGCCTACTGCACTTACCTTTTGTTTATCGTTATGTGGCTGGAGAGACTTTCGAACTATGCTCATTGGACATTCTTATATTGATTGCATAAATTGATTCTATTGAGTTTGTAAAGCATTGAGCATTTGGACTTACACTTTTGATGACTTGCATGATCATTGATTCTATGAAAATGCATAAGGGTTATGATTGATTTTATATATATGTGATATAATCCTTAAGTTAATCCTTCATAACTTATTGGCTTGTCGACTATACGAATTTCGTTTTGGCACCTTGGTTAAAATTTTGATCATATGAATTAATACATTGGCCCATATTTGATGTTGGGTTTTGATTTATACGTCGGATGTTTGAACACCATGGAATAACGTTTGCGTGTATTGGCATACACATTTGATTTCATTGGTTGTACACATGACTTAATGGTTGAACTATTATTATGGAGTGAACAGCTATGAAATTTGGCGGTTGTACTTGGATAATGAATATTATGCATTGCAGACTACACCACCTTCGCATGYGCGCATTTATGATTACCCCTTTTTCTCATTCATTGTTGTTGGTTCGGGTAGCTCTGTTACTGTGTGTGTTGGTGAATTCAAACCCTCCCCTTACCATGCATTCGGCTCCATGTCCCCAGTCGTGCGAGTTGAACCCAACGAAAATCAAGCCCTGCTGATGTTTGACAATGACTGMCAAGATTTGGCAGACAGTGGATGGCTTACCTTCGTGAAACATTTTGAGGGTTTTAACCTTTGCGTAGCTTGACAGTTTTCCATGACCTTCGATGGCTATCGAGCCAAGGTTGGTGATATACAGTTGGAGATTGATGAATAGTTCATCAGCTCGACTACGGGGTTATCTACCTCAGGGGAGCGTTGGTTTAAGAATTAAAAGGTCGAGGAAGTGCCATGGACATTGTTGTTTCAATCGTGCAAAGTCACCTCTTGTGACAGAGGTATGCCTGTATCTATGTTCAAACAACGATGGCACGATTTGTTAATGATAATCAAAGAGTTCGTGACCTGTGAAGGTCGATATGGACTTGTGTTCCTCCACCACCTGCGTTTGCTTATGGTTTTTATGGGATACTCTCTCAATATGCCCTATTATTTTCATCGTACCCTGTTCAAAATGGTGAAGAAGTTAAAAAGGCACTAGGCCGACAGTAGCCTGTTTCATTATCGGCTTGTTAAGCTTATCGTTGTCTATTATTTGAGTTTGCATGGGGATAGCTGGAGCATTTTCGTTGCTCGGAATGGTTTCGAGGATCTGAACCCTACGCAGGTTGATAAACCTATGGTAGCTGAGACTAAGGATGAACCACCTATACCATTGCATCTCCTACTACCTAAACCCTCGGCCGACTCTCTTATCTACTTATCCGACACTATAACTAAGAGTGCAGAGGCCATTAAAAAGCCTATGAGCAAAAATCTCAAGGAAAACCTTGCTGCAAACACCAAAGGGAAAAGGAATGCACGTTTGATTTTACGGATGGCAAGGAACAAGAAAAAACCCCCTGTTGAGCCAAACCCTATTGTCTTGAGTGAGGAATCCGATTCATAAGTTGAGCGTTTCTTGGCTAGCGAATACCCCTATTCGCAAGGTTTATGTGCTGAACCCTCTTATGATTTTGTATCAAACCTTCCCCCCTACCTAAAGGATGACCCTAACTACCCGGGTATTAGGTTCCCTTGTGAAAGTCTCGATTATTTGGCCAAAACCTCTCCTGTTCTGTCTAAACCCTCACAGTCACCCTGTGACCAATGCAATTCATGGTTAGAGCGATATTATATCGATGTTCTGATACTCCAATCAAAAATTCAATCTTTGGAAGATCAGATTGCACTGCTAACCAGTCAAAAGGCCAAGCTCCAAGTAGTGGATAAGAAACAAAAGACAACCGGATCCATTCTGTTCAAAAACGTGGAATCAGCCACGGTTGTTGTAAATTCCAAGCTGGCATAATCAAGCAGCCTCGTCGCTACACATGTATGGTTCTCACATCGCTTTGTTTTGTGAATAATCTAGTTTTCTATAATGATTTTGATTTAACTTTTAAATAGTTTGATCACTTATTCAAATGCCTCTATCATTCGGTGATCATCCTGTATATGGCTATGTGTTGATTAAAATAGAAAGAGTTTCGATTCGATATATGATTTGCTCATAGATTTTTTTTATGGTTATTCGTTTGGATTTTATTTTCTAAGCTTGTCTGAGTGAAGTAACGAATTAATTGTGTGTTTTCAATACAATTCGTTTTGTATTCACCTCTCACGGGAAGTTCCATACTCTATTTAGAATACGATTACCCTCGGATTCGATCTCGTATGATTCGTATGCTGTATTTCACAAATAATTTCGAAAGTGTAGTTGTTACAATGCGCTCTGTCATACGATTTTCCAAATCATGAATACCACTCTGTTTGATTTAAATTTGGAAATAACTACTCTATTTTTATAAAAACAATGGTCTCATTAAACCTGTGCAACTACGCCCGAAGAATAAAACGATTATGATTTGCAACGAATATGCTAAACTGGGCTGATTAATTCGCTCGTTTGGATTGTTGTTTGGTTTGATTTTAAATGTGTAAAAACAAATTGCTCAAATCCAGTTGTAATTCATTTGATTGGAAGGATTTTGGTAAAGGAAAATCAATCTTGTTTGCTCACTATGCAATGATAAACGATCGATAACAAACTCTGTTTGATTGATCCTGTTACGATTTTGGTTATGTGTGAGTTATGGTTTGAATTCGTTCACAGCCTAAATCACCTGCTATACAGTTATCGTGATTTGAAAATAATCCCGTTCGATTCGATTATTTCCCCTTATGATAAGACAATTGTAACGAAGTGTTTTCGATTTGATTCATTTTCAATTGAATGTTAAAATGATTTCATGGATTCGATTTGATTGAGAAACGATTACGATGCTGTTACATATGATTTCATTTACCCGACTTATGATGATGATTGAAACAGAGTATTGCTATATCTGTATTCGGTTAAATGATGTCGATCCTGTTGGTATAAATCTTTCAAACTAAATGATTCATTTTCAGATAGTTCTTGGATGAAGATTTAATTTAATTCTTTAAAAAGATTTGAATTAATCTAAATTCTGATTCTGTATCTTATTTTAGACCAGCTACAAAATCAGATGATTCTGTAGCTAGTCTATAGAATTTAATTTTTATCATTTTATTAAAAAAGGAGTCTTCTAACTTGTCTATTTTGGATCCTTTTCAGGTGAATTCAAAATTACATGGGATTTGATGGATAGTTTAGAGGATATTTAGATGTTTTAGTGTCATTTTAGTTTGTTAGTTTAGTTGATCTTGGGAATATCTTCCCAGATTATGTAAACAGTTTGATAACTTCCACAGGGAGGTTTTACCCTGTGGAAAAATTTATAAATACTCATTATTTTTGTAATAAGATCATCCTCATTTGTGGGAGAACAAGGATATGGAATTTTAATACAGACTGATACAGAAATTGATGTTCTGCTACAACTTTAGATTTTCATAATATCAATATTTTGTTTCATGTTTGTGTGTATCAATTTGCATTTGGTTAATGACTACTTTAGCTATCTTAGTCTCTTGCAAATGATATGATTTAATCAATATAATCCATATCTGATTTCTTCCAGTTTTTAAAAAACATAGCAATTACTTGATTCAGTTTGTGAATGACAGATTTCTCTTCTTCATCAATTGAATTATTAAGTATAATTTTTTGCATAACAGGTTTACCTAATTGCAGAGATTTATAAATCATATAATTGTTATGATTTTTTATGTCTTGATTGTCCTGTAAACAACTCAAAGGGCATTGCAGCTATCGTTTACGAGAAGCTTCTGGATCATCCGGTGCGAGTTTCCTTCCTCCGACCAACTTCGAAGTCATCATACACAGGACAAATCTGGAGCATTTCCAGGTCTGTTTGTTGTTTATTTGTTTAGTATATTTGTTAGTATTTTAGTTAGATATATGTGTAGTTAGTATATTAGATCATTTAATTTCAGTAAGTTTTATTTCTTGTTCATAAAATCATAAAATCAACAAAAATATCTTTCTCTGTCTTAGGGAAGAAAGAAAATGAGTTTTCTAGGTTTTTTTTAAATCTGTATTTTGTTAATATTGTACAATTTGTGAATAAGCTATATGGCAACTAGTAGTTAGATAGTTAATTAGTTTGTAAATAGTAGATTAGTTAGTTTGTTTAGTAGTTAGTTTTAATTAGATTAGTGTATTAGTTTGTTTTATTGTTAGTTAGTATTAGTTTGTTTTATTTATTGTTAGTTAGTTTAGTTTGTTGTATTTAGTTTTAGTTAGTTTGTTTTATTTATGTTTTAGTTAGTTTAGTTTATTTAGTTTTAGTTAGATTAGTTAGTTTAGATTAATTTACTCTTTGGTTTTCTTAGGACCTTAGAACGGCTAACGGAGCCGTTAAACCCTTCAGGGTGGTTCATTCCAAACGGCTTGGGTTATTAGACATCCCCGGACTGGTTCCACTCTCTCAGTTGACAGACGGTCAATTTTGCCCATCAACAAATGGCGCTAGAAGGAGGGCCCTAACTTAATTAATGGCACAAGGCGGTCGCAAGAATCCTCCACCCCTTAATTGCTCACCTATAGTGACTAGAAGCCATTCACACGATAATATACCCCTTCAAATAGCAACTACTTCAACCGAAGATCCGCAGATCACAATTGAGCCCACAACCTCTAATCCTATAGGTGGTGACATACAAGAGATTGTCTGCCAATCTCTTATTAAAACACATAGTGCCTTAGCTCATCTTAGGCAACCTAACTATCCGTGGGGTCTACCTTTGGACTTCTCTGATATCAGAGAACAATTAGGTGACACTAACCTCACTGTGAATCCTACAGATCCAAACTTAAATCCTACTGCAGGAGGATCGAGGATACCTCCTTCACCACCTCCATCATCTCCTTCCTCTTCTGGAGGAGATTCCTCGTCAGACGAAGGCAATTCACCTTCTCAGCCTTCCACACCCACTACCCCAATGGAAAATCAGAACAACCCTGCTAGACCATGGCTTGATTAGTATGTTGTAGCTGTACCTAGAGCCCAACATCCTTTACCTAAGCACCCAGAGAAATGGCTTCCCAAGTTTGATCCTGATTCAAAACAGATAGCTGAAGATCATATCAAAAAATTTATGTTAGCCATTAGACTCCGTAATGTTGAACATGAAGACGTTGTCTGTAGGTTGTTCCCGTATACTTTCGAGGGTAATGCATCGACATGGTACTTTGCCCAATAGTCCCATACCATCGTGTCTTGGGAAAAATTTGAGTCATGCTTTTTGGAAAAATTCGGAGACGGTAAACCTCCAGAAGTCTTGGTCATGGACCTTTCTAGCTTAAAAATGAACCCAAAAGAAAAAGTTAAAGATTTTAATCAAAGATTCTTGACGCTTAAAAATCGAATACTGGATTCCATGCCCGCTGAGAGTCTTATAATAGCTTACTACACTAAAGATTTGCATCAAAGCATAACTATTTGGGTTAAATGATCTAAGAAAGCGACGTTGTTAGAAGCCTTTGAGGAGGCCAACCAAATAGAAAAATACATACTTAGTCTTAAAGACTCTTCTAGCAACGAAACTGAGACTAGCTCTTCTTCCAAAAAGAAGATTGAAATACTCCCCAAACCCACTCAAAGTAAAACACAACCTGAAAACTCTGATTTGGAAAATTTAACTAAAGTTGTTCAAAAACTATTGAATCAAGTTATAGAATTAAAAAGGTCGACTGAAGAAGCTACCTCAAGTAAAGGACCCTACAAACCTCCTTTCCGAAAGCCTTTTCCTACCAATTGACCTAACCCAAACCCCGAAGGCCTTAATCTAGAAAGTTTGCAATGTGCTCTTCAAACAATTCTAGATGCCCAAGATAACTTGATGCCTCCTGAGATTCCCGAGGAGGTAGTTGAACCAGAGACAGTACAAGAAGAAGAGTCTTCTCCAAACATTTTTGGACACTTCTCGGATAGCATCTTTCAAGCCAACTTCGAGACTGTTCACCCTTATAACACTAGGAGTAAGATAGAAAATAAACCTTCTATAGAGAATACTACAACTTCACCTCTAAAGCCATCTAGATCAGTTGAGCCGAAACAGAGTAATGTGAACCATAAATTAGATTATGATGTTGTGGAATATCTTAAAAAGTTAAGGGCTAACATTTCTATTTACGGTAATTCTAATGGTAACAAGGTTGTGCAAAGTAAAACCCCCCAGAAGACATCGACTAAAAACAATACTGATCCTCAAGATAAAGGAAGTCCTCCTGTAAGTAGTGTAAATAATGTAAATAATTCAGATAAAGTAGCCTTAGAAATTGCGAGTAAGAAGCCACAAGATACTACTCTTAGTACTCGCAAGAATGTACCTCCTTTTCTTTTAACTTTCAAAATTTTTATTAGAAATTTGCATAATTGTATGGTAGACTCAGGAGCGTAATCCAATGTGATGCCTTGGTCTGTCTTCCAAAAGATTAACGTTGAAGTGGAACCATCTACTTTAAAAATCATACAACTTGATTAGACAAATGTAAATGTTATAGGCGAACTAAAAAATGTGTTGATTAGATTATCATCTAACCCAAAGGTTCATCCAGTTATTGATATAATCGTTGTGGATATTCCATAAGTGTATGGCATGTTTTTAAGCAGGGACTGGTCGGAGCAACTACATGGTTGTTTCACGACAGATTGGTCTCATAAATGGCTTCCGGAGAACGACAAGCCTAATAAAATCAGAGTAAATCGTGAGTGCTACCTTAAGTTCATGGTCATTGACTTGAATGATCCTAATGAACCGTACACACCCCCTGCTGATTCACCTGAAGTACAAGGGATGGACACCTTCTTCGGAAACTTCATGGCCGAGGTTTCACCTATCATCAATCCATAACAGAGGTCCGAGATCGTAGAATTTATGCAGCCTGCACCTTCCACACAACAATCTCATGAACCCGATGTGAATTAAATTTGGTCTCTGTATTTCGACGGGTCAAAGTCCAAAGAAGGAGCCGAAGCAGGCTGTGTCATTATCGATCCGGCAGGTAACAAAACATTGATAGCATGGAGGTTGGAATTTGAATGTACTAACAATACTGCAGAATATGAGGCTTTACTACAAGGTCTCAAAAAAGCTTTGGACATGAACATTCAAAATTTAACAGTTTTCAGCGACTCTGAAATAGTGGTTAGATAGGTGAGAGATTCTATCCACTGTCTTTCTCTGCATCTCAAAAGATACCAATCTGAGGTATGGAACTTAATGAGTAAATTTTCTGCTTTTAATATAAATTCCATTCCTAGATTGAATAACTCTAAAGCAGATCTATTAGCTAATGTAGCTTCTAAACTTCTTCCTGCAGAAGGCTTGTCCCTAGACGCATTCTCCATTGAGTTGTTGTTTCAGCCATCCATTACCGATAACGTCACAAACTAGAGAGTATTTGACGATGATCAACAGATCATTAACTTTCTGCACATGAAAGAAACCTTCCAAGGCGCAGTGATAGACGAGCACACACAGGACGACAATTTGCGCGATTTCACGGTAATACCTGATCCGAAATCTCCTGAAGCTCTATCGGATATGGTAAAATCGATCCCAAAATATGTAATTAGATTAGAGAATTTTTATGATTTTGAAGATAAATTTAAAAAGACGGTCAATTGTAAAACCAATAGTTCCTCGTTGTCTTATGAAAAAGTTAATTTAGGAACTAGTGAAAATCCTCAGTGCATTAACCTAGGCTGGGGATGTTCTAGACAAGAAAAAGTTGTTGTTGTTAAATTATTTAAATAATTTAAGGATGTCTTTGCATGGACATGCGATGATCTCAAAATGTTTGACCCTAATATCATACAACATGTCATCCCGATGAAGCCCCAAAGTTTACCTTTCCAACAGAAACTGAGGAAGATGCACCCCAAACTAGAATCGACCATTTAAAAAGAATTGAATAAGCTCCTAAGTGCTAAAATAATTTTTCCTGTTAGGCACACTCAACGGGTGTCCAATCTCATCCCAGTCTAGAAGAAAAATGGGGAAATATGACTTTGCATCGATTTCGACAACCTTAATAGAGCGTCTGACAAAGACAACTATCCTGTCCCATCTATGGAACAGATCCTTCAATAAGTATCTAGTTCCGAGAGGCTATCTTTGTTGGATGGTTTCTCTGGATACAACCAAGTCCTGATGTCTCCGCCAGACCAACTAAAAACTACCTTCCGTACTCCGTGGGGCACTTATGCTTATCGCAAAATGCCCTTTGGATTGATTAACACTGGTGCTACTTTTCAGAGAGAAATGGAGATTGCTTTTCAAGGCTTAATAAATCACTCCGTCATAGTTTACTAAGATGATGTGACCTTTTAGTCTAAAAACAAAGACGATCATCTAGCTCACTTACGAGCCGTTTTTCTACGATGTTGTAAATACGACATCTCCTTGAACCCCAAAAAGTCCATCTTTGCAGTAGAATAGGGTAAACTCCTAGGATTCATTATGTCTAGTGAAGGAATGATTATTGACCTCGAGAGGACCCAATTCATCACAAAACTTCCCCCTCCTACATCCAAAAAATCGATGCAGTCTTTCATAGGCCAGATTAACTTCATGAGAAGATTCGTCCCCAGTTTCTCCGAAATGGTCAGGCCTCTACAGAACCTGATTAAGAAAGACACCCAATATCGTTGGGGGCCCACAGAAAATCAAGCTTTTAATGCCATAAAGAAGCCCATAATAGATTCTCCATATCTCATGAGCCCTGACTTCTCTCAATATTTTACACTCTATACTTTTGCTTCTGACCGTTCTTATGCCGTCCTAACTCAGAAGAATTCTGAGAAAAACGAAGTACCCATCACCTTTATGAGCTCTGCTTTCAAAGGTGCTGAACTTAACTACCCAGTAGTTGATTGACAAGCCTACGCTGTTTTCAAAGCAGTCAAACATTTTCGATCCTATATTTTGAAGTCAAGGACGAAAGTCATTGTCCCCTACCCTGCCGTAAGGAACTTGTTAGTGCAGAAGGATTTAGGAGAGAAGAGAGCTAACTGGGTCACCTCCTTGCAGGAGTATGACTTAGAGATCACCCCAACTCAGATCGTGAGAGGCCAAGGGTTGTGTAAGTTGGTTGTTGATTCGGAAACCGGACAGCAAGAAGATAGTGATACGTCAAACCTAGGACAAAGTGATCAAAGTTTGATTTCTTGAGTACAAAACCTCGTTAGTCCTTGGTACGGCGATATTAGATTCTGTCTTGAACATGGGTCAGCACCCCATCACCTTGACCCCACCAAAAGAATTGCGTTGAGACTAAATTATGCCCCCTTTCATCTAATTATCGGTGTATTGTTTCGTCAGAATTTTGACGGCATACTGATGTGCTGTCTCGAGAAAGGCGAAGCAGAAAAAGTCTTGCTTGAGTTGCATGCAAGAGAAGCTGGTGGTCACTTCGGTGGTCACACCACTGCTTATAAGGTTTTAAGAGTTGGTTACTACTGGCCCATGCTTTTTAGGGACGCCCATGCCTTGTGTCGCAAATGCATCATCTGTCAGAAAGCATCAGGGCGGTTGCAAAAACAAGCCTTTCCCTTGCAACCCGTTTCAGTAGATTCTCCTTTCCAGCAATGGGGCCTTGATATCATAGGTCCAGTTAACCCTTTGTCCTCGCAATAGCACAAGTATATTGTGATAGCCATAGATTACTTTACCCAATGGTCTGAAGCTACTGCGCTGAGAACTATCAACACCAGTAAGGTAATTGCCTTTCTGAATTCGAACATTATCACCCGTTTCGGTATCCCTGATTTTCTATTCTTTGACAACGCTTCATACTTTTCTTCTCTTTAGATGAGTGAGTTTTCTTTAGATAAAGGAATTAAGCTGAAGTACTCTGCTAGTTACTACCCCCAGGGCAACGGCTTAGCAGAATCAACAAACAAGAACTTGATCAAAATAATCAAGAGAACAGTGGTTGAAAATCACAAGAATTGGCACAATGCACTGCTGAACGCACTGTGGGATGATAGGGTAACACCCAAAGGTGCTATAGGTAACTCCCCATTTTTTCTCGTTTATGGGAGAGAAGCAATTCCGCCACCTCACATTCTTCTTCCTTCGCTTTAGTTGTCACAAAAAGTCTAAGAAGAAGATTGTCCCCCCTTAGAAAGCCGAATTAATGCTTTGATGAAGTTGGAAGAGGTAAGAGCCCAAGCTAAGCGTAAGTTAGATCAACATCAACAATTGATTAAAAGGTGGTTGGATTCTAATTCTGCTTTTGATAGGAATCTTGAAGTAGGCGATCTTGTCTTAAAATGGGACAAACCACACGAAGGAAAGGGTGAGCACAACAAATTTCAAAACTTATGGCTTGGACCATTTTTAATTGCTGAAAAGTTGGGTCCTAGTTCCTTTCAATTGTAGAATCTTGAAGGGCAGCTTGACACCTATCTGTTGAATGGCCAAGCCCTGAAAAGATACTTTGCTTGATAACTACCATTGTATATTATGTATATATTTTTTCTTTTGTTGCACTTTCATTTGCTTTCTGTTTTTTTATTTTGATTTGAATTTATCAGTTTGTGTTTTTTGAAAAATACACATACCTGTACACTGAGCTATTCAGACAAAGACGATAGAAAATGTCTTCACTGAATTAACTTCTGAAAAAWTTGTACGAACATCAATGATATATTGCTGAAATTGATATTTGTGTTGGAAAATTTTGTTGTTTGAAAGAAGTTTACTTATGTCAATCTMTGAGCAAAGTTTGTCATGATCATCTATTATCTTTTTAAGCTATCTATTTTTCGTAAAGGAATGACCCAAAAGATGTCTCCCTGTGATAGGAAGTGTTTTGTAAATAAAGCATCTCTGGAGCTAAATAAAGGACAGTTCTAAAAAATTCTAATGGGGTCTAAAAAAATATGCTAAAATATCAATATTTTTAGCATCACCCCGCTCAGCTATATACATATGAAAAACAAAATAAAAATTATTAATAAGAGCTATGGGAAATGCTTGTAAACCCGCCAGGATACTGAACAGGTCTGCTGGCAGCTGGTAAATGCATGCATGGCACCATGGCAACTTCGTCGGGGTACTGAATAGGCCCGCTGGCAGCGAAGCAATGTCGGGTACATGAAAATATGCAAAAAATATAAGAGACCTCTTTAATGTCCTTTATTCTGATCTAGAACTTATTGATAGGATACAGATGTCAGAGTGGGTTAAATGGCAACCCTGTCGAGGCTATTGATGCCTACTGGCAGCAGTGGCCATGCCAACAGTATTGAAGATTTTATCTTTATAAACGTGACTTGCTAATCTTAAGATTGTTATTGGTTTTCATCTTTTGAAACAATGCTGGAAAAAAATGATTTATGATGATGTTTGTACGATTTTTTGGTTGTTATTTTTGAGTCGAAATTATCTTTGTTGTCTTAATCTGAATTTGTACCTTTTGCAGAGATAACTGCTTCTTCTAGTGTGTCGCCATTGTTGGCAGCCAACTCACTTTTTCCTATCGTCTATAAGCTGCCTACACCTATGTCTTGTGAACATCAAGTTTTTCGTCGCATTTTTCAAACAGACGACATTTTCATTTCTTGCGACATTTGCACATTTGTCTTCGTTAAGTTTTCACGACTGTAAGCATGAAAAATTCTTCTTTCGAGGTCACATTTCGATCACTATCTGAACCGTCGTGATCTTTTTATCGATATGCCTACTGCACTTACCTTTTGTTTATCGTTATGTGGCTGGAAAGACTTTCAAACTATTCTCATTGGACATTCTTATATTGATTGCATAACTTGATTTTATTGAGTTTGTAAGGCATTGAGCATTTGGACTTACACTTTTTATGACTTGCCTGATCATTGATTCTATGAAAATGCATAAGGGTTATGATTGATTATATATATATATATATATGATATAATCCTTATGTTAATCCTACATAACTTATTGGCTTGTCAACTATATGAATGTTGTTTTGGCACCTTGGTTAAACTTTTGATCATATGAATTAATACATTGGCGCATATTTGATGTTGGGTTTTGATTTATACGTCGGATGTTTGAACACCATGGCATAACATTTGCGTGTATTGGCATACACATTTAATTTCATTGGTTGTACACATGACTTAATGGTTGAACTATTATTATGGAGTGAACAGCTGTGAAATTTGGTGGTTGTACTTGGATAATGAATATTATGCATGGCAGACTACACCACCTTCGCATGCACACATTTATGCTTACCCCTTTTGCTGGTTCATTGCTGTTGGTTCGGGTAGCTCTGTTACTGTATTTGTTGGTGAATTCGAACCCTCCCCTTACCATGCATTCGGCTCCATTTCCCCAGTCGTGCAAGTTGAACCCAATGGAAATCAAGCCCTGCTGATGTTTGACAATGCCCGCCAAGATTTGGCAGACAGTGGATGGCTTACCTTCGTGAAACGTTTTGAGGGTCTTAACCTTTGCGTAGCTCGACAGTTTTCCATGACCTTCGATGGCTATCGAGCCAAGGTCGGTGATATGCAGCTGGATATTGATGAACAGTTTATCATCTCGGCTATGGGGTTATCTACCTCGGGGGAGAGTTGGTTTAAGAATTGCAAGGTAGAGGAAGTGCCATGGACATTGTTGTTTCAATCGTGCAAAGTCACTTCTTGTGACAGAGGTATGCCTGTATCTATGCTCAAACAATGATGGCACGATTTGTTAATGATAATCAAACATTTCATGACCTATGAAGGTCGATACAAACTTGTGTTCCTCCACCACCTGCGTTTGCTTATGGTTTTTATGGGATACACTCTCAATATGCTCTATTATTTTCATCGTAGCCTATTTAAAATGGCGAAGAAGTTCAAAAGGCACCAGGCCGACAGTAGCCTGTTTCATTATGGGCTTGTTAAGCTTATTATTTGAGTTTGCACGAGGATAGCTGGAGAATTTTCATTGCTCGGAATGGTTTCGAGGATGCGAACCCTACACAGGTTGGTAAACATGTGGTAACTGAGACTAAGGCTGAACCACCTATACCATTGCATCTCCTACTGCCTAAACCCTCGGCCGACCCTCCTATCAACTTACCCAACACTGTAACTAAGAGTGCAAAGGCCATTACAAAGCCTATGAGCAAAAAGCTCAAGGCAAACCTTGCTGCAAACACCAAAGGGAAAAGGAATGCACGTTTTATTTCATGGATGGCAAGGAACAAGCCAAAACCCCCTGTTGAGCCAAACCCTATCGTCTTGAGTGAGGACTCTGATTCAGAAGTTGAGTGTTTCTTGGCCAGCGAATACCCCTATTCGCAAGGTTTATGTGCCGAACCCTCTTATGATTTTGTATCAAACCTTCCCCCCTACCTAAAGGACGACCCTAACTACGCAGGTATTAGGTTGCCTTGTGAAACTCTCGATTATTTGGCCAAACCCTCTCGTGTTCTGTCTAAACCCTCACAATCACCTTGTGACCAATGCAATTCATGGTTAGAGCGATATTATATCGATGTTCCGATACTCCAATCAAAGATTCAATCTTTCGAAGATCAGATTGCACTACTAACCAGTCAAAAGGCCAAGCTCCAAGCAGTGGATAAGAAACAAAATACAACCGGCTCCATTCTATTCAAAAACGTGGAATCAGCCACGGCTGTTGTAAATTCCAAGCTGGCATAATCAAGCAGCCTCGTCGCTACACAGGTATGGTTCTCACATCGCTTTGTTTTGTGATTAATCTAGTTTGCTATAATGATTTTGATTCAGCTTTTAAATAGTTTGATCACTTATTCAAATGCCTCTATCATTCAGTGATCATCCTGTATATGGCTATGTTTTGATTAAAATAGAAAGAGTTTCGATTCGATATATGATTTGCTCATAGATTTTTTTTATGGTTATTCGTTTGGATTTCATTTGCTAAGCTTGTCTGAGTGTAGTAACAAATTAATGGTGTGTTTTCAATACAATTCGTTTTGTATTCACCTCTCACGGGAAGTTCCATACTCTATTTAGAATACAATTACCCTCGGATTCGATCTCGTATGATTCGTATGATGTGTTTGACAAATAATTTCGGAAGTGTAGTTGTTACAATGTTCTCTGTCATACGATTTTCCAAATCATGAATACCACTCTGTTTGATTTAAATTTGGAAATAACTACTCTGTTTTTATAAAAACAATGGTCTCATTAAACCTGTGCAACTACGCTCGAAACATAAAACGATTATGATTTGCAATGAATATGCTAAACTCGACCGATTAATTCGCTCATTTGGATTGCTGTTTGGTCTGATTTTAAATGTGTAAAAATGAATTGGTCAAATCCAGTTGTAATTCGTTTGATTGGAACGATTTTGGTAAAGGAAAATCAATCTTGTTTGCTCACTATGCAATGATAAACGATCGATAACAAACTCTGTTTGATTGATCCTGTTATGATTTTTCTTATGTGTCGGTTATGGTTTGAATTTGTTCACAACCTAAATCACCTACTATACAATTATCGTGATTTGAAAATAATCCCGTTCGATTTGATTATTTCCCTTGATGATAAGACAATTGTAACGAAGTGTTTGCGATTTGATTCGTTTTCAATTGAATGTTAAATTGATTTCATGGATTTGATTTGATTGAGAAACGATTACGATGCTGTTACATATGATTTCATTTACCCGACTTATGATGATGATCGAAACAGAGTATTGCTATCTCTGTATTCGGTTAAATGATGTCGATCATGTTGGTATAATTCTTTCAAACTAAATGATTTGTTTTCAAATAGTTCTTGGATGAAGATTTAATTTAATTCTTTAAAAAGATTTGAATTAATCTAAATTCTGATTCTGTATCTTATTTTAGACCAGCTACAGAATCAGATGATTCTGTAGCTAGTCTATAGAATTTAATTTTTATCATTTTATTAAAAAAGGAGTCTTCTAACTTGTCTATTTTGGATCCTTTTCAGGTGAATTCGAAATTACATGGGATTTGATGGATAGTTTAGAGGATATTTAGATGTTTTAGTGTCATTTTAGTTTCTTAGTTTAGTTGATCTTGTGAATATCTTCCCAAATTATGTAAATAGTTTGATAACTTCCACAGGGAGGTTTTACCCTGTGGAAAAATTTATAAATACTCATTATTTTTGTAATAATATCATCCTCATTCATGGGAGAACAAGGATATGGAATTTTAATATAGACTGAGACAGAAATTGATGTTCTGCTACAGCTTTAGATTTTCATAATATCAATATTTTGTTTCATGTTTATGTGTATCAATTTGCATTTGGTTAATGACTACTTTAGCTATTTTAGTCTCTTGCAAATGATATGATTTAATCAATATAATCCATATCTGATTTCTTCCAGTATTTAAAAAACATAGCAATTACTTGATTCAGTTTGTGAATGACAGATTTCTCTTCTTCATCAATTGAATTATAAAGTATAAGTTTTTGCATAACAGGTTTACCTAATTGCAGAGATTTATAAATCATATAATTGTTATGATTTTTTATGTCTTGTTTGTCCTGTAAACAACTTAAAGAGCATTGCAGCTATCCTTTACGAGAAGCTTCTGGATCATCCGGTGCGAGTTTCCTTCCTCCGACCAGCTTCGAAGTCATCATAAACAGGAAAAATCTGGAGCGTTTCCAGGTCTGTTTGTTGTTTATTTGTTTAGTATATTTGTTAGTGTTTTAGTTAGATATATGTGTAGCTAGTATATTAGATCGTTTAATTTCAGTAAGTTTTATTTCTTGTTCATAAAATCATAAAATCAACAAAAATATCTTTCTCTATCTTAGGGCAGAAAGCAAATGATTTTTCCAAGTTTTATTTAAATCTGTATTTTGTTAATATTTTACATTTTGTGAATAAGTTATATTGCAACTAGTAGTTAGACAGTTAATTAGTTTGTAAATAGTAGATTAGTTAGTTTGTTTAGTAGTTAGTTTTAATTAGATCAGTGTATTAGTTTTTTTTATTTTTAGTTAGTATTAGTTTGTTTTATTTATTGTTAGTTAGTTTAGTTTGTTGTATTTAGTTTTAGTTAGTTTGTTTTATTTATGTTTTAGTTAGTTTAGCCTATTTAGTTTTAGTTAGATTAGTTAGTTTAGATTAGTTTACTCTTTGGTTTTATTAGGACCTTAGAACGGCTAACAGAGCCGTTAAACCCGTCAGGGCGGTTCATTCCAAACGGCTTGGGTTATTAGACAACCCCGGACCGGTTCCACTCTCTCAGTTGACGAACGGTCAATTTCGCCCGTCAACAGGGTACCACTCATCTTGATATAAAATATTTTCACAGTCTAGATTCATTAGTAAACTTCATCAACTCTAAGTGGGTAGGGGATAGTGATGATCAACAGTCCACCTATGGATATATGTTTCTCTTTATAACTTGAACATTCATTTGGTTGTGCAAGAAACAAAAGGAAGTATCTTTATCAATTAAAGAATCAAAGTTTTGTGGCATTGTTAATGTAGGTTCAAAGGTATTTTCGATTTAGCATCTCTTGGGTGAACTTGGGTTTCCTATATAGAACTCGACTACACTCTATTGTGATAATCAATGTAATAACCCTAGGCCAAACCCAATTGTACATATAAATGTAAAGGAACACATAGGATAGTGAGCCATGGGTACTGATTGAAAATTTAATTATGCATATAAGCTATTGCGTTGATGGTACAAGGTATTTGGTTCGGTTATGCACGCATTGAGTCAGTGTGAGAGAATCTCATACCAAAGAAGTGTGCATATTTATAATGTATCGTGCACATGTGTAAGTGCATGTGGATTGTGCACCAAAAGAAGAGTGCGAACATCCCAGAGTTTTGTTCACACAAGATTAAGTGCACGATTTTGATTCCAGTGAGCCTTTGTGTATATGTTGTGTTTGATAGGTTGGTAAACCATGTTAAATCGTGCTATATTGTAATTATAAATCATACTCATATTATTAATAAAGTACACCATTGTTGCAGACCAACTAAACAAAAGAGATGGGGGGATAAATTCCATTATAAATGGGTAAGGGAGCTAAAAGTCTAGGAAAGGGGCTAAGATAAAGGGGGCTTGAGCCCAATGGAATATTATATTAATATTCATAAAAGGTTAAAGTATCGATATAAATTTGTATATCCTAAGTTTTTGAAGGGGGAACAAGAGAGTCCCTTGGGTGTCATGTGTCATAAAAGGCATTTTCATATATATAATATGGATATTTAGTGTAATGGCAATCATTCCTGGATCGTTCACTCATGATTCCCTACCATCCACTTATCCATGCTACCATCCGTACTTGTACCTGGTTTGACTGCAGGTTGAAGAGGTGGGTTGTAAGGCTCGTGGTTGAAGAGGCAAGTTGTGAGGACCATGGTCGAAAAAGAGGTTTTTCAGGCCCATAGGCATTTCTCTCCAGTTAAGATATTTTCTATGTCGAAGAAGTAGGTTGTCAGGATCGTGAGTAGTTTCTATAGGAGAGAATCTACTCAGAATTGTTCCCTGGTGCACTGGGAAATAACTACAAGGCTCTGAGACTTCATGTCTAGCCTGTTGTTGAAGACCCGGAAGGGAAGTGGGGAAGCAAAGGAATGGTTGAGTAGAGAAGGGGAACACTTCCATGGGTGGGACATACATGTGGGGAATGAGAGACTGTATGCTAGTTGCAACAGTTGGACACCTTGGACTGATCAATTATACTCCTTGTCAGACCTTATACTAGCTTAATATTTCCTTTGGCCTTGTAGAGTTTAGCTCCAGCTCGAGGGTGACCCAATGATGAAATTATGAGAAGTGTGGTCTATGGACGAGAGGAACGTGGAAGGTATGCATGCAGTGGGTGTATATTTCATGAGATAAGTGTCCTTCATTTGCTTATTTCAATTACTGTGTGTGTGCAATTATGATTTTTCTTTCATGAAATCTCTGTTGTTAAAATCTATATATGAATTGTTATTGTTGCATGCATGTTGTTATTATTTACACTTAACTATGTTCATATGAATAATCTATTTTTTAAGTTAATGGTATAAGAATTTGTAATTATGTGTGGTGTGGGCCAACTTGGGGTTGGGGACGTTACAAGAAAAAATTGTTGAATTTTTTATAATGGAGAAGTTATAAATTAATATCAGAGTTCAAAATTTTAATTGGCATAGCCCAATAGGTAGTTGGGGATGTTACATTGTGGTATCAGAGCCCAATTTTCAACACTGATCCTCGATTGGCGAAGTTAGCAGAATGTTGAAGCGAAAATCTGCAAAGAATTATTTTTTGGAGCAGGTGTGAAACTTGTTGATTAAATAACTGTAGTAAAATTGAGAGAGATGTCATGGGTAATGTGATGAATTGAGCCAGAAATTGAAAATAAGTAATTTCAATTTCTAATGGGAAAATTTGGGCCTTTAGATGTCCTAATTTTTGAGTTTACAGAGCGACCATGGAAAGTAGGACAAAATTGGGTGAAATCGAGCCAAAGTGTTAATTTATGCAACAAAATTATGGAAAAATTAGTTAAGCATCGAAAATATTTATGTGCATTAAGTAGTAGTGATGCACACAAAAATAAATGTGTGCAGGTGTGTACACTACAAATTTGGTGTTGCATGGAAAAATAAGGGTGCGAGGTTGTGCGCACTAAAAATTTGGTGTTTTGTAGAAAAATAAGGGTGCGCAGTTGTGCGCACTAAAAATTTGGCATTGCGTGGAAAAATAAGGGTGCACAGTTGTGCGCACTAAAGATTTGGTGTTGCACGGAAAAATAAGGGTGAGCAGTTGTGGGCACTAAAAATTTGGCATTGTGGAGAAAAACAATTGTTGCACAAGTGTTTCCACTAAAAATTTGGCTTTGCGTGGATATGCACATTAGAAATTCGGTGATGTGTAGTGCAGAGCTGGTGATGCACAAAAAATAGTGGTGTGCAAGTGTGCCTAGCAAAATTTGGCGTTGTGCAATGCAAAGCTGGTGATGCACGAAAAATAGTGATGTGTAGGTGTGAATTATATAATTTGGTGTTGCACGATGCAAATATGGTGATCTATGAAAAATTATGGTGTGCGGGTGTGCACACAAAAATTTGATGTTATGCGGCGCAAGATGACGATGTGTGAAAAATAATGGTGCGCATGTGTGCGCATTAAAATTAGGCGTTGTGAGGAGTAAAGATTGTGATGCATGAAAAAATTATAGTGCGCAGGTGTGTGCACTAAAATTCGACACTATGCAGACTAGAACCAGTGATGTGCGTATAATATTGGTGCGTAGTGTGAGTGTAATGAACCTTGGCATTGTTTAGTGTGGATAGTGAATTATGTGTAGTAGATATTGTGTGCACTAGATATTGACACAAGACAAAAAAGTGGTACAGACTCTAGATAGGTGGTGGTGTATTCCCTACATTTTGGCATTGCACGCATAGAACTAGTGCATGTGAAGTCAGTTTGGTGGTATACAATAGCAGAAAACCAATTATTTTATGTGACATTTTTGTATTGTTTGAAGGTCGTCTTTTTGCAGGGCATTTTTGAGGCCCTAAAAAATTTATTTAGAAACTATAAAATAGTGTTCCTACTACATAAATTTTTACCTCAAATGAAATAGCTCGTTGACATGTTTCTAATGGTGTATCCCATTCGTTAAACTAAGTTAGGATGAGTGATTTAGAACCCAAACAATGGAGAGTAAATTTTAATCCCAGTTAGCTTCTTAAGGCCATAACTTCCTTCTCCGGAATTAGATTGAGGCAAAAGAGAATTCTATGGAAATATATTGAACCATATAACACATTCATGGAGCTAAATTAAATTTTTTGGCATGTTAAAAATGTTTAAGAGGTCATAGAAGGGACATGTAGCATTCAAGGTCAAAAATATTATTTGATCTAAAACTTCAACAGGTTGTATCCAACAACCTGAAGCTCAGATGAAGGTGAAAATTGACCATAGTGTCCATATTATTTTAGTGAAGAAACTCAGTTGATATCCTATCAAATTGATAAATAACATATGCAAATATTCATAGGCATTTCTCATGGATCAAAGGTGAACAAGAGGAGTTTTTGGGTAATAATAAAATGAGCATAAATTTATGCTCAAAAATCAGATTTGAGCAAGAAAGAGGTCATTGGAAAGGTATTAGACAAAGGATTCCATGTAATCGCCTGGAATTATGAAATTGATAATATAATTGATGGGAATTCAGAATAATATTTATGGTAACCATGAAAGGGGAAAATCATGCATATGTTACCAGAATTGTATATTGTGGTTGTATGCTTGCTCTAACACGATTTTTTTGAATTGCTATCTTTTATGATAAATGTATTGCAAGAATATATTAAGGTTGATGATAAATCATAGAAATGTTTTCCTTATAAAAGTGTTATAATGAGGTATGAGTAACAGGGTAGGGTCAATTATTCAAAATGTGGAATGGTTGCTTGAGGAAGCTACCAACTGAAAATGAATATTCTCATAGTAATGGATATGCATGAAGCTGAGACCATGGAAGTGTGGAGAGATGGTTTTCATAACATGTGAGAGGATTGAAATTTTGGTTAAATATAAAAATAGGTACTCAAGGCTAGAGTGCTATGAGGAGAATCTTACACAAGATGATCAAAGGCCAAGACTAAAGAATGATAAGGTAGGAGTCTAGATGCAACTATGAAGGCTTGGGAATCCAAGAAGAGAAACTTTATGGGTGAAGGAAAATACTACAAGAAATGCATAGATTCTAATTAGAGTGGAATCAAGAAACAAGAGGGAAATATTTTTTGGTTGAAGTAGTGAAGATCCATTCACCATAAAGGGTGTCAATGTACAAATAAGGTAATACATTGCGAGAAGCATTATTCTCAAAAGAATTCTATTTAATGATGCTATTTTAGGATAAAAGAAGAAAAAGGGTGTACTTAGAGATAAAGGACACATTTCCAAGGATCAGTCCTACAATTTTGGGATAACTCTCCCATGATGGTTATCAGAGTAGAACAACGGAAGAAT
Source organism: Picea mariana (assembly GCA_032191745.1). Classification (NCBI taxonomy): domain Eukaryota; kingdom Viridiplantae; phylum Streptophyta; class Pinopsida; order Pinales; family Pinaceae; genus Picea; species Picea mariana. The sequence continues at coordinate 408,757 of JASDQU010100736.1, read as the reverse complement.
GGTTGTATGAAATAACATCAGGGGTGAAGCAATAAAGGTTTCTACATACTAAAGAAGTGTCAATAGATGCATCAACAATGCATTATGTGAAAAGTAGATTTATAAGGATGTAATTAGAGTTATGGGAGAGGAATTCCATAAATTTATTGAATTCGAGAAGTGGGTAAAGTACACAAAGAATTGGAGAAGAGGATATATGTGCATCAATATGGCATTATGGAAGTTGACTATGCAAGTCAGGTTGAAATTAGATGGTCAGGACATGAGAAAGTAACGGTTCAAGCAACTCCAAGTGTTGATATGTTTAGTCCAGGAAAAGATGAATCTGTTTGTTTCAATAAAGAAATTTGCATTAAATATCTAAAGTCAATAAGATAATATGTCTAGAAATGAAATTTGGCCCTGCATGTGTTTGGTCAGATGGATATAGGAAATAATTAAGGATGAAGTTCATATAAGCATATTATTTGGCTGAAAATATAAAATTGATCAAGAGTAGTTTAGATGGAAAAGTGTTCAGTAAGGGAACAAAAAATAAAAGTGATACAAGGAGAAAGAGTTTGTTGTAATTAATGTAGTAGAAATTATGTTATGGTTTGTTGGACAACCATACCTAGTATAGAAAATTGGCATGCAAATGCATATATGAGCATGCTAATGATGCATTATTAGTGTATATAAAAATGCATTGATGAATGAATATTTATTAATATACATATATAACATAATAAGAATAGTATTAGTCTATTGTTGAATATATATTAATATGAAAACTGCTAATGGTGGTTGCTCTACCAGTAAATAGAAAATTCTTGCATGATTGAAAGTATTGCTACTAATGTTGTTGCATATGGAGGAAAGCAATAGAAAGATGAAGTGTTGATTATAAAACCAACAAAAGAGGCATGGGAGGTTCTATTTTTATCATCTAATTTGGTAGCATCAAAATTATTTAAGGGAAGCCATGCAGGTATGCGTTTTATGTACTTTTGTTGCATAATTACTAAAGGAAATTAGGTAAGAATTTCTTGGGTAGAGTTATCTTATAACATGAATTTAATATATAATTTGACTACATTAACGGAAATAATATACCAATAGGAGTGGTAAAATTGAAGGTCTATGATAATTATAAAAAATCTTATTTTTTCAATGCATACATGTGATGTAATAGCATAGTATCGATTTGGTGGTTATGAGATAATAGAAAAAGAAATAAAGGGTATGTCCCTATTATAGGCATCGATGCTAGGAAAGCTAGTCATGTGTGAGACCATGCCATGGTTGGTTATGGAAGGCTATGTGACACACAAATATTCAATGAACTTACTATTTATAAATAATATTAGGACTGCAACCTTTTTGCTAACACTAATGAACACCACCAAATTATATTCTTGGTGTAGTTTTCGGTTCAAGAAGGAAGGAATCCAAATAGTTGAACATACAATAGGAAGTGTATGGAGAGTGTGTAAAGGCATTGGATAGATTTTCAAATTTGCCAATGGTGAGATACATGACTTAGATATCGAGCATTCTAAAAACCCAATGCAAAAGTGCATTGAATGGATATGCATTGAGAATTGAACTCAAGAATAGTTAGTGGTAGAGTTGCACTTATGCATAATAGAATTGTTATGCTTGAATGAATTTGCAGGATGCATTTGCTGAATGAATTTTTGTGAAGACATGATTATATGTTATTGAATGGAAATGATTATGCTAACAACTAAAATTCTACAATTATTACTCACTCACAGAGTTGAGGACAATTTAGGGGTTGTTAGACATTGCACCAGGAAAGTTGCAATTCAAGTAGTTACATGAGCATTGACTACAATAAATTTTATGTTTAGAAAATAGAGTAATAAAATTAATGATATTGAAAAAAATATATATGAAAATAGTAATTGTGAACATGCATATGTAGAGAATGATAATTTCATTATATTTAATAAATTGTTGATATCTTTGATTGAATTGTTAAGTGTAGACAATTCTGAAATCACTTGTATGCCTTCGTAAGTATTAAAATATAATTTTATGGTATATGGAATACTAATCATCTATTGGTTGAATGAAAGTTTAAAATATTGTAGTAAATGTGGTCTCAACTGGGTAACTATTGAAATCCGTAAGAAAGACTAAATCCTATCGTTACAACAACCAATAAAATTATGAGAGGAATATCATACTTGGGGAAAAGTTGATTTCTTTTCCTTATGAAATAATTTTGAATTTGTAAATGAAGATTTTATCATATTCTCTCATAATGACTTTATTGTGTGTGAAACAGATGAGATAATATTCATTAAAGCTAGAATTCTTGGAAGGAACAACTCGTATTGAAGACACTATATCCCTATAAGAGTAGAACCTTCGTTGGGTTTTGGTAATGAGTTAGTGCTATCCTTGGGTGTGAAATCCATGGAAATATGGATCGTTGATGAACTATGTATAAATGAAGGGATACATGAGGCTGGATGGGTGAGTGAAAAAAGGAAGAGGAAACTTGAAGATGTTTATGGAATGGTATTTGTAATCATGAGGGTGTGTCAAATGGAACAATGARATGAATTTTTGCCTGAAGAATATCTATGGAATAGAGCCAATGAATTCTAGCTGCATTATGAATACATGATTTTGTTGCTTGACAGAAGAGAAACAAGTGGATATCAAGATTCGTTAGAAAAAGCATGGATATTTTTGAAGAATTTTKATTGTACATGGTATATAATGCACTAAGGATAGTGCATAAATAATGAGTAGGGGAATGCAATATCTCTAGGTTGAACCCAATTGTACATATAAATGTATAAGAACACATCCGCTAGTGATTTATGGGTTTTAATTGTAAATTTAATTATGCATATAAGTTGGTGATGATGGTAGAAGGTCTTTGGTTCGGTTCTGCGTACATTCAGTCAGTGCACGAAAATCTTGTACCAAAGAAGTGTGCACATTTATAATGTATTGTGCACATGTGTAATTTCGCACGTATGGTGCACCAAAAGAAGAGTGTGCACATACCAAAGTTTTGTGCACATCAGATTCAGTGCACGTTCTTGAGGCCAGGGAGCCTTTGTATATATGTTGTGTTTTATCGGCTAGTGAGCCAAGGTATTATAGGCTATAATGCTTATATGATTATTAGGCCAGGGAGCCTAAATGTTAAAGCCCATTGTGCCTATATTGTAAGTGTACTAAATCATACTCATATTATTAATAAAGTACACCACTGTTGCAGCCTGACCAAACAAAAGAGATGTGGGGATAAACTCCACTAGAAATGGGTAAGGGAGATAAGAGTGTAAGAAAGGGAATAAGCTAAAGAGGGCTTGAGTCCAATGGAATATTATATTAATATTCCTAAAAGGTTAAAGAATGGATATAAATTTATATATCCTAAGTTTCTAATGGGGGGCAAAGAGAGTTCCTTTGGTTCCATGTGTCATAAAAGGCACATGCATATATATAATAGGGAGATTTACCATAATGTGGATCATTCCTATATTATTCACTCATGATTCCCTACCATCCACTCATCCATGCTATCATATGTACATGTAACTGGTTTGAATGCATGTTGAAGAGGTAAGTTTTCAAGCTCATGGCAAAAGAGGCGGGTTTTTAGGACCATGGTTGAAGAAGTGGTTTGTCAGGCTCGTATACATTTATCTCTAGGTGACAGATTTTTCATGTCAATGAAGTGGGTTTTCAGGTCCTTGAGTAGTTTATATAGACGAGAAACTACTCAAAATTATTCCCTGGCACATTTGGAAATAGCTACAGGGCTCTGATACATCTTGTCATCCTTATTACTGAATCCACAGAAGGGAAGTGGGGATGTCGAGGAAACTTTGAGAAGAGAAGGGGCACACTTCCTGTGGTGGGACATGCATGTGGGGAATGAGAGACTGTAGGCTAGTTGAAGTAGTTGGGAACCTTGGAATGAACAATTATGTTGCTTGTCAAACCTTAGACTAGCTTAGTATTTATCTTTCCCTTGTATAGTCTAGCGTCAACTTGGGGGTGACCCACTGCTAAGATTATGAGCAATGTTGTTTATGGTTGGGAGGAGCATGGAATGTCTGGATGCAGTTGGTGTTTATTTCTTGATATAAGTGTCCTTCATTTCCTTATTTCAATTACTGTGTGTGTGCAACTATGAGTTTTCTATCATGGAATCATTGTTGTTAAATTCTATATTTGAATTTTTATTGTTGCATTCATGTTGTTATTATTTCAACTTAACTCTGTTAATATGGAAAAATTATTATTTAATTTAATGGTATCATAATTCATAATTCGGTTTGGTGTGGCCCAAATCGGTGTTGGAGACCTTACAAGAACAATTTGTTGATTTGTTGATAATTGAGACGTTATAAGGTGATTTAAATTAGTATCGGAGTTCATAATTTTAAGTGGCATATCCCAATAGGTAGCTGGGGATGTTACAATCAAAGTGTCATTCAAGTTGTTGACAATATCATTTCTCATAGAGAAATGAAACATATTAGACTACATACTCACTATTTGAGACGGTTCATGAAAAGGTTGTCACTCTTCTCTATTGTAAAATAAGTCATCAAATTGTTGATATATTTTCTAGACCATTGTTTGAAGCTAAATTTTTCAAGCTCTCCAATATGATTTGGATTATGGAAGATGAAATTATGGGGGGGGGCAGGGGGGTATTCTGTTGACTTAATTTCACCTCTCAAATCTCCAAATATATGCGGTGATGTGGGGGTGTTGGAACCTCAGTTCATAATGGTTCATCACAATTATCCTAGAGTGAGTCATTTGGTTGATCCACCAACAACTATAGGTATTCACTTGAGTGATTGAGCATAAGTCAAGATCATTTGGCATATTAGTCGACTAGGGTGTTGTTCAAGCATTCAACTAGAAGTCAAACACAATTGATCAATGGATTGAATTTCCAAGAAATTGAATACAGGTTCGAATAATGCATGGTCGGGTCGACCTAGTTCAACTAGTTTACTAGATAGCATAGATCTGATGGATTCAACTCTAACCACCAATGGTTGTATGCAGACAAGATATTTGTTACAAGGAAAATCTCTCTATGGCTAGAGTAAACCACAACAGACAGGTATGACTGCAAAAATCAACTCTTTCCCATAAACATGCTATATAAACCAATGTTCAAGCGAGATAAGAAAGGGACCTACCTCGTTCATATGTTTGATGATGTCCATCGTTCATCACTTTGACCCAAATCTTTATACCTGCAACAAGTTCTCAACAAACAAGCGAAGCAAGCATATAGTGATAATATAAAAGGTTAGTATATTAGATAGCATAATCTATTAATACACAAAACAAACATGCCCATGGATAATAACTCATATATTTGAAAGATATCAATTGGATGGGAAAGGAGTATTTCTATTAATAAATTATCAGGAGAAGTGAAAATATTACAGACTTCCATGTCGGCACGGCTCGGATTCGAGAAATGAAATTCCTTTCAATTGGGCCTCCACCACTTGAATCCTCCACCAAAGGAAAGCTCATAGAAAGGAGACAATGAGGTTCTCCATCAATAAGGGAAGAGATTGGGGGATAAACATTGTTTTCAGACTTAAAGGACATAGGGATGCAAACTCAATATGAAGTAATAATTTATCTAGAGTAACTTTTCTCTCAAAGTTGATTTCTCTCTCATTTTCCATAGCTCAGAATTGGCTTCTTCATAGCCTTCTAAATGAAACTAAAGGGCCAAGTCAGAACGTTTCCAGTATATGGAAGGCCAAGGATCAGATATCTCCTGTCATGACAAGGAAACCTGACATTTAATTTTGATTTTATGGCACAAATACTGATGACACGGGTTGTAGTGGAGTAGCCTGTGTATACGCTTGTCGTATAGATTGCAATATGCGTACACGTGGAAAAACTTTATATTTTTGTATCCGGATTTATCAATCAGGGAAAGTGAGTTTGCATAGGGAAATGGAGTAAGGCCCTCTCTGCAAGATTGCATAGGGTGAGGCAAATATTGATCTAACAATCTTCCCAATTACAAGGAAGTTGGCTAAATATTGAGACTATAAATAAAGGACCTAATGGGGCATAAGTGATAATATATGTAATAATGCATTTTCATGTTCCAGTCACAATGTAGTGTGTTTAAGTTCCATAATGGTGTTTATAGACACCACCAATCTTATGTGAAGTTATTTCTCTTTGATTATTGTGTATATTTTGTTATTGTTTTCAGATAGCGTTACACCCAATCCCTAACACTTCTAATTTCCTCCACCACATCTAAGGGATCATATTCCAAGAAGCCATGGGAGCCCAAATAAAATCCCATAGTTGATCTATCAAGTCTTTGAATTTTTTCTTTTCCAAATTTCTTACTATTTATTTTAACTCCTTCTTTGATACTACTTCAACATTACATCACTATTTTGACCATCATTCACAAATGTTGGAAATTAAGTGGAGAGTCTCACAATTTCTACAATATTTTTTCTTTCCATTTATTGATAAAAATTTATTAAATATCCCACTCCTACAATTTCATGGAATTTTAATACTCTCTCCCCATTCTCCTTTTGTATTTCACAAATGGTATAAGATTTGTTTCTCATTTTGGGGGTAGTACAAATATTTAATATTCTCATCACCTATCACCTTCTGACAACAATATTTTCCTATTATACTATCTCCATTTTTCTTACTCCAAAGCTAATATATATATTTTTTTATCTTCTCAATATTTAATATAATATTATTAATCCCTTCAAAATAAACCTCCAACATCATATCAAAAAATATAGGAAATATGTTCTTCCATCATAGTTCACCAACTTTGTGAATCCATCAACCTTTTCCTGGCCCAACCAATGCTAATATATTTAGTATATTAAATTTTTCATTCAAATATAATATGGAATATTCATCACAACTCTCATCATACATGTTCCACTCTATGTTAGAAATTTAAAGAAATTTACAATCTATTAGCTAGTGATGGTTGAATTTAAAGGGCCATCAAGGATTTTCTTCCACCTTTCCTATCCATAGGAGAATGGCTACATGATTTGAAATATCCCCTTCTCCCACATAGTACATGACCCTATCAACTTCTTCCATCCCATATTCATGTGTTATGAATCGATCAAATTCTTTTAATTCCACCACCACCCACTCTATTGTTCCTCCTTCCATCCCATATTCATGTGTTATGAATCGATCAAAGTTCTTTTAATTCCACCACCACCCACTCTATTGTTCCTCCATGTTGGAGATAACTTTAGTGGCTTCATGTTAGAAAGTTTAATTTCCTCTATTTTTTGAAGTAATTAACTTTATAAGTCATCTATTCTACCAACACACCCCATATCCCCCCATTCCGTGATATTAAGTTCATATCTCCGTCCGTAATCAAATTTGTTTCTACATTATCACTAACCCAAAAAAAATCTACCAAAAAGGCATTCTTTGCTCATAGTGCTGATAAAAAATAACAAGGAAAAATATTTTATCAACATAATTGGAGTAAATATCTAAATATATATCATATGGTGTTATATTTCTACTCATGGAGAGAAGGGTTTTGTTCCATCCCATGGATATTCCTCCCAACCTCTCATTTACAATTTGAATCAAAACATTCCCACACCTAGGAATGATGACATTAGAATATCAATGAAAGCTTCCCACTTTAATACAATTTTCCTTCAAAAAGTATTTTTTATGGGTTCCTCCAAAATCCCTTATACTAGATAAAATTAAAATCATCTTCAAAACCTAGAGGATTCTCTTCCTCCTTTAAGGTCCATTTGGATTCTATTTTTTTTACTAGTTTGCACCTCTACTTTTTCTTCTTACTGTGTTGAATTCAGAATATACATCCTACATGGAATAACATAACATAGATTGAATAGTCATCCAAACCTATCCCTCCTATGCTTTCCCTTTCCCCACTTTGGTAATAATTATATTCTCACTCATTCCCCACTTTGGATACTAATTCTATTCTCACCCATTCCCCACTTTGATACTAATTCTACGCTCACCTATTCCCCACATTGATACTAATTATTAGTTGATATAATATTATATTTCTCCACTTTTCATGGAATTAAATACTCATCTAATACTTTTATGTACTTTTGACATTCTTTGTACTAGGGTTTCCTTTTAATATTCGATTCGATTAATATGTGCTACTAGGACTCTATCAATCAATCGTAATTTGTTGTTCCTTAACAATTCGTTCCTCTAACCTGATTAGGAATGCATACTAGAAGGATGTATATACACTAATACATCCCTCTCTTCATCAAATATGAAGCGTAAACACCCTATATCCATGAGATATGGGACTATTATTTTGGGAAAGAAAGTTTCCTTCACTCTTTTTTCGTTGGTCTATGATTATGATGATGGTGATTAACCTTCACTGAGACTAAATCATAATGTGTATAAAATATAGACATTCCATTCACTTTTCCTCTAATATATCATCCATATAGTGGCCATGCATAATTTGGCCTTCTTGATGGGAGTCAAAATGTTGTCTTATTTTTTGGGAAGGACTTAATTTCTTTTCTACAACAATGTCTTAGAGGATCCTATATAACATAACTATATATGGTTCTATTGGATCATGTTTGGACAATTTCCTGATTTATTCCATATTCTTGACATCCTTCTCTTTATTCGATGAAGTGGAATAACAAGAATATTAGTGATCCTCCTCCTCTTCATCCTCTAGGTTTCCTATAACCTCCTTATTTGGAATTTATTTTTTCGGGCATATTCTACATAAGTGACCATATAAATGATATATTGTGCATTGGAAGGGTATCTAATATACATGCTAAATATCCTCTAGGTTTCCTATAACCTCCTCATTTGGAATTTATTTTTTCGGGCATATTCTACATAAGTGACCATATAAATGATATATTGTGCATTGGAAGGGTATCTAATATACATGCTAAATTTATTGGATGCAATACTCTATCCAATATCCTTTATTCAAGGTTCATTTGTAAGTAAATGTGGGAAACTAATTTTTCACCTTGTATTTATTATTTTCATCGTTGTCTAAGAATCTTCCAAGGTTGTCACTAGTTGATATGATCATCCTTTATAACCATGATTCCAATTGTAGAGAATATAGATTAATCCAAAATGGGTGCACGTTTACATGCTCCTTCATATTTTCAAATAGAGGATTCTAGGCTTTTCTAGACATAAATTAATTGTGTCAATATAGGTTTCCTTCTTTTATTATTTTCTCATCTTTTTCAAACTTAAGATGAAATTTATCCATCCTTGAGCCAAAATATTATAAATCGGGGAATACATTAACTATTGTTTCCATGTTTTATAGGTCCATTGAATCGATTGTTTATATGAAATCATTCTTATATGAAATTCATTGACCAAAACATTTTCTTTGTAGAGAGATATTTATTTTAATACCACATCCTCCTTGTAACACTTCAGTGTACCCTACATGTTTTCACTAGATAGGACCCATCATATGAGAATATTATGTGCATCATTGTATCATGATGAACCAAAAGTGTGGTTGTATTTGCAGTCATATATTTTATTGGGCCATGCTTAGATGTTCTATGTACTGGTGGGAGGCTTCTATAGTATCTCTAGGACCCTTGTGCTCAATCATGACCCCTCCTTTTAGTATCCATTTAAAGGTAGGAATTTCTCTTATGTCTCCAACTGACTACTCCTTAATGTTGGTAACTTTCATCGTGCCAATTATTTATGATTTTGGTAGGTATGCCATCATTTTTGGGTGGATCTACTACAACACATGATCTAGGGGAGATACTAATTTCTCTCACTTGTTTGTATGTGATGTAAAAGTGTTTCTCGTGTTGTAAATATTGTCATACCTATGTATATCACACTTATATTACTCTTAATAATGAGTCCCTATGTTATCTATTCTTCACACTTTTAACTTCTATGATCAGAGATGATTCTACAAATGCTAAATCAATTTAACATTTCCCAAGGAAATCTCATATTTATTGAGGTATTACATGTATCCCAAGGCACTGGTCACATCCTCCAAGACACACATGGGTTATTTTCACTTGCATGACTCACCTCTACACATGCCACATTCAGGATCCTAGAGTGTTTTCATATTTTGTCATCCTTTGATCTATTCTAAACTTGATTTGAGGGTGGATCCCACTCATTTGGACATCACTTTATTTCTTGGGGGTTTTATGAACCACATTTTAACTTGGAGGGTCACTTCCATGATTTATGGAGGTTCCTTTACACGATATATGGAAATGGTCATTCTTTGGAGACTCACTTTGAGGGTTTATGAGCATGTTATTTGATGATATTTCCTCCTTCTGAGGGACTTCTCACTCTTTTGATGAGGTTGTTCCACATTTAGAGGCTATACATTGGACCTTTCTTGTATTGAGAGGATAATTCACCATGTTTTGAGGCTTCCACTTCACTTATTCAAGGGAACATTGAGAATCTTCACTAAATCAACCCCTAATTTTGTGGGATGTCCCATTCTCATGAGATTATTTTGTACATGTGGCATATTTTACTTGTATTTGATTTAGTATCCTTCATTATGTTGATTACAAGTCACCTTTTATGATTCTATTAGGTTAATTTTAGGGAGACAAAAGATAAGAAATAATGATAAGGATATATAAGCCTTAGATATAAATAAGGACTCTCCTCTCATTAATTTTTTTTTGTGAAATGTTGGATATCATTTTGAATACAATTAATAGAAGATCTATGTTTTGAGGTTTTGGTGTCAACTCTTGGAGATATCTCTTTATCCATTATTTTGTTGGTTCATAAAATGTAGGTGTGAATGTTTCAAGGATTGTACCAGCTAGCAAGATCAATCCATTTGAGTAGTTAAATAACTACTTAGAAGGAGGACATCTAGAGTTCTTTCTCTTCCATCTTCCTTTTTTGGTTTGGTAAGCACCCAATCTCATATATTGTCTTTCCTTTGGTTCCTTAGAATTTTTTTTAGGTACTTTATTCAAGCCAAAATTGATCTTGTTGGTGAAGGTATTTCCCTTATGAAGTCCTTTCTTGTAGGTTCTTTGGTATTCATACCTTGTACTGATTAGATAAGGTACTAGTGTACCCTTGGGTTACAATCTCTTACCCTAATCTTTAATATAGGAATGACCAATTATTAAATGGGAATACTTGTTGAACCTATAACCCCTAATTGGATTAAAAAAGGCACTTGTCCTATATCCAACAACCAGCCAAAAAAAATGAATTGGAATATTTTTTTTTTTATTCTTTAGAAGGAAATCTAATAGTGAAAATATACATATATATATATATATATATATATTAATTTAGATTTATTTCATTGTATAATATAAAGTTAACGATGTATTTTACTTCATATACAATATTATCCATAGGCTTATGATAAATTGTTTATCGCTAACCCTAAGGAAGAAAAAAGGCCCTATAGAAGGAAGCTTCAAGGTGTTATCTAACATTTTGGGGGTTGATTTAAGGAATTTCTCAAAAATGGAAATTAAATGGTAGCAATAAAAAACAGATTTGGTGAAACCCTAAGGCTAGGGTTTGGTTCTTCAATGTGTCTTCTTACTCATACCTAGCCTCTAATTCATTCTGATATTGTTTACCAATATTATCTTACATATCTATACGTGATATTAATCTCTAATGTGATAATAATTTCTTATCATTTACTTATATGTTTTATTTGGTTATTCCAAGTGATAACTTGTGAAACCCTATGGTAATTCACCATCCATTTTACAAGTTGAACTTGTCCTATAAAATGTTTTTCTATTTTTGTATATAATATCTATTACGAAAGTGGAAGAATCCAAGAAATATATCTCATGTGCTTAATATCTCTCTTGGATGGTAGTTTCATTACCCAACTCTAAAATTTCTGGATTTTTATTCATAAATCAGATTTGGAAGTAAAATTATAGAGACAATATTTTCCTCTCTTAAAATATAATCAAGTGTTAAACATAAGCACACATTGCACCTTCGATTTATGCTAAATTTCTTCACTCTTTGTTCCTTAAAGTAACTTAAAGTGATTCTAACCTCTTGTGAGTTGTCTTTGTTGAGTGATAGACTTAAATGAAAATATGAAATTGTTAATGTTGTTTTTTTTATACATAATATTTGACACATACATATGTGATCTCCTAACCTTCCTTTGAATTGGATGTAATTGTGGTTCATGCAATGGTTTCTAGTTGAATATATTTAGAGAATTGTAATCACTTATTGGAATCCTAGTGCATAGTCTTGTTATATATTTTTTGGTTCATTAAATTAAATCATATGATTGCATCGTTTTATTTCACATAAGTGCATTTACTTTGATTATTCGGGATACCCCCAGTGGCTTCTAGGAGTTGGACTAAAGTGTAGGGGAAAATGTACTAAGGTGGCAATGGTGCACATCCCATCTTGTTGTTTGGTGACCTATCCATACTAGTTATCTCCTACCTTCCTCAATATTCTTTAGAGAACTAGCTTAATTAATGAAAATTCAAACCAAAAGAAAATTCAAATTTACCATAATAGGCATTAATTCTATTTTCCTTCATTGTGTGACTATATGCTGGAACCGAGGGCTTACTTTCAGGCACTAAACTATTTTATCATATGAACATATACTAATGACCATGGGCTTAAGCACAGAAGTATGCAATCAATTTGGATCATAGATCCTGAATTTCATCAACGATCAACAAAAATGGAAATATGTAATTTACATCATTGATATGGATCTCGGATCCTTTCGAGACCATTGATTGTTCTTAATCAAAACTCAATACAAATCATGGGCCACCATGGAACTTGATGTCAGCCTAATGTATATAATCATCAGGATGTCAATAATTTTTATTCCCTCCAACACCTTAAAACCTCTGATGGTCATGGTCCTCTGTGATGGGGGTCGTCGATCTTCAGATTCGAAGATTTAATCTCAGTCGTCCCACTTTTCCTATGTGGTCCATGATAGAAATGTGTGTGGAACCATGAAAATGAGTAAATGAATTCCATGTATTTTGGGCCACTGTGATGTGGGGTCTTGGACCTCCTTGGTTTAAACTCCTTGTACCTTACCGATATGTGTTAATCCTATATTGTTGATATTCCACTTTAATCAACGGTTAGATCTTAATCTTGTGGGTTCCCTTTTTAATACTTTTATGATATTGATTAGAGATTCATAACCATCGATCCTATCATGATCGATGGTGGATCATTATCCTCCTTATAATTATTCTCTTTTCAATTCCATTTATGCCATGTGTGTCAGATCTCAGGGCTTTGGTATTTCAAGCCGATTCAAGCAACATGAAAATGTTGATGTGCCAAAATGTTGTGTACCATTGATCTAATCCTATCGATTCGATCCAGATCGTCAATTCCTCAAAACATGAATACACAATTATTTAGAAAATGATTTGGTTCATATGTGGAACCCCTTTGTGCACAATCCCTTCTCGTTCAATCACAAAACAATTCACCACTTACATGCAACAACAATTATCCAAAAATTTAAAATTCGAATGTGAATTTTTATGCATAGGTGTAATTCTCACAAATAATATTCAAATCATCATTTGAAGGATTATGATTACAACATGAAGCTCATTTCCTTTTGGTTTCTTGAACACTTCACACATTCACTCCGTACTCTTCTCACATAATCACACCCCCTGTTGTCTCGCCTATGAAACCTTTAATACTTTAAGGACTAGATCGATTCAATCCATAGAGATGGGATGAGATTTGACCAAACTTACAGAAAAAATCTATTTAGCCTCAAAAAAACAAATTATGATCCTAAAAGATAGGATCAAATCCAAACATAATTCCTAATTTATTTAAGTCTTCCACCTACTATTAAATTCGTGGAAAAACTTTCTTCTTCTCGAACACCCTAGACTATTACAAAATAATTTTAAAAAATTACAATGAGGAAACCAACTTCCTCTCAGAAATTTCCTAAGACCTTAGAGGTCAAATAATAGGTTGTTGTAGAAGATGCTTCTGCATCATACTCCTAGGGAATAAAATACTTTTTCTTGGTCTTGTTGTAGTAGTTCTTCTATACTTGTACCATACTTAGACTTTTTTTTGTTGTCATTCACATGTCATCTTCAAGTGGTTTTCCTTGCCATTCGATCAAGTATGGAAAGTACTCTTTATCCCTTGTCTTCTTTACTACCTTTTGGTCCAAAATAGATTCAATTTTTTCATGTAGTGTTATAGGTAGTTGTTTCTCCCATTCAATGGTCTAGATGTTGTCACTATCAAGTTCATATATGAAATTATATATTACTTCCTTGAAAGGGTATAAATCTGATACGTACAAAATTGGATAAATTCCAATATTACCTGGAAGTTGTAATTCATAAGAATCTGAGGAAAATTTTCTCAACACTTTACGTGGCCCAAATTTTTTAAGTTTAAATTTTTTATATCACCCCCCTCTAGGAAACCTTTCTCTGCTGAAGTGTGATATGAACAAGTCTCCAACTTCAAAATACATCTCTCTTCTTTTCAATTTTTCCTTCTATTTTTACTTTTTGTATTGTCATGTAGTTATTTCTTGACCCTTTCTAGCAATTCTTGCCTACTTACTATAAAGTCTTCACCATAAAATTCTAATTTATTGTTTTCCTATATTCCTTAACTCATAAATTCCTCTAGGATTCTTTCCATACAATATATGAATTCGACTTAATCTTGTGCTTCTATTAGGTGAATAATTTAATGTAAAATATTCTTGTGAAAGTACATTATCCCACTGTTTAGGATTCTAACTTAGCAAAAATATAAAAAAATATCCAAACCTTCTATTTACCACCGCTTTTCCATCATTTTGTGGGTGGTGTGCTGAACTAAATTTGATATTGGTATTCAAAGTTTTCCATCAAGTTCTCTAAAAATGACCTATAAATTTTGTGTCTCTGTCATAAACAATATTATTTGGTAATCAATGCAACCTAAAAACGTCTTTAAAGATAAAATATGCAATGTGATTTACATCATTGGTCTTCTTACAAGTTATAAAGTGTGTCATTTTTTAGAATATATCAATAACCACATAAATTGAATCATTAACTTGTTGAGTTCTTGGAATTCTTAACACAGAGTCCATACTTATAGAGTCCCATGGTCATTCTAGGATTGGTAATGGATGATACAATCCAATATTTTGTCTCATTCTTTTTAAATGCATACAGACAAACCCTTTATCTTTGAAAACATTTCTTGACATCAACCTACATGCCAGGCCAGAAATAAAATGTACTTAGCTGAGAAAAAACAATTCCTATCCAAAATGTCCTACTAATCCACCATTCTTATTTTCCTTCAAAAGTCTTTCCCTCATTGAACATCTTGGAATGCATAATTTGTTGCCTTTAAACAATAAAACTTATTGAATCATATAATCTAACCATGTATTTTTGTCTATGCTTACTAGATTTCCACAAACTACATAAGCATCTTTAAAATATAGATCATCTTTATACATTTCTTTCAACTCATCAAATCATACAACATTTACCTGAAACTCTTGTAAAGTCAAACCAACTTTTCTCAATTCATAAGCTACTTGTTGGCCCTTGACCAAGTTTTTAGGAAACATTGGTCGGGTTTGACCACTTTTGGACTTCGACAAGCTGGTCAAAGATGGAGCGCCCAGGCGGAGCTTAGATCGCAAGATCTCACTTGTTTTGTGGACCCAACAAGGGGTTCATTAGGGTTTTTGTATTAGGGTTTTGGGATGTCGACCCATGATTAGGCCTTTTTGTAAGGGATGTAATAGTATATATAGGAAGGAATGCAATGTAGAAGTAGTGAAGTGTGCTTAGTGCAAGCAAAGTAGTATCTAGCTAAGTGCAAGAGGCAACTAATTCTTAGTTGCTTTGTGCAACATACCATGTATGTAAGGTTTTGTGCTTAGTAGAGGAGTTGGCTCTGTGCCTTGACCTAATTTTGGGAAGCTAGATCTGGTGCTTAGTGCGCAGATCACCTATCCAGTGTGAAGCTTGGCTCTGTGGCTTAGTGCACAGGAGAAGATGAATCTAAGGGATTGAAGTAGAATAATAGAACAAGAAGCAGGTGGTGGACGTATCCCCACAATGGGGTGAACCACACATATCATGTGTTGATGGTTTTCTTTGTGTTGTAATGTTTATGCTGTGAATTTTCTTAGTACATTGAATGTTATGAATGATATATAGATCTATAAATGTTTAGTTCTTTGTCTGCGTTTAATATGTGAATTTATATTGTGATGCTAAGTGAGATGTATAGTTTTCTATTGTTACTACGTCGGTCTATACTTAGGGTTTGATCTACGATGTGAATAAAGCTAATAAATTAATGTGTGTTGTCCCTAAGTATTTTGCAAAGTGTTATAATCACAAATCTATGTCCCATATTGGTTACAGACACTTGAGTCCTATAAACCCCCCTGCCTCTACCTCGGGTGAGACTTCACCTCCTTCGCAGGTGTTGTCGAAAGGGTCAGTAGTAAGGGTTTTGTTGGTGCGTTGTTGAAGCGTTGAACCCTGGGTTTGCTACTGTGCCAACAAATGGTTCCGTTGTTGGGACCTAAAACTATGATTGCTAGGAACTGAAAGAAAAAAGAAGCTTTGTGTGTAGATCTATTGTTGTAGTGCATAGTATTCTACTTGACTTGTGAAGCTCTATGCTAAGAAAGAAACCCAATCTGAAGAAAAAGAGGTAAATCTTTGTTCTTAGATAGAATATGATAAGTGGAATTTTTTGTTTCGGAAGCATGAATCTAGGTATTTTTGATAGATTTTTTCCTAGGCTGAAAGCTATGGTACAATTAGAATAAATAATTGATCTGAATAAATTTAATAGAACTAGAGAAATGTATGTTATTCCTATGCATAGAAAGATTTTTTTCACTAATGAATGGATGCAGGAACCTAGAAAGATTTTTTGCAGATTGTAGGTCCAACACTGTGATCCTAGTGTTCAGTACGGGATAAATTGGGGAACTTACAAGAGGAAGAGAGGATTGACCTTATGTTATAACTGCAGAAGACCAACACATATTTCTAAGGAATTCCCTGGTGCGGGTCCTATTTTTCTATGTTGTAAAATAGTTGGTCATAAAGTTGAAGATTGTCCAAGGATGATTGCTAAAGTTGAACAAATGAATATGAGTCAAGAAAATAAGAGAATACTAGAGAATCATAAAGAGAAAGAATCAGAGAAATATCAGACTATGTTAGTACAGTTAAAAGAAACAGTGAATAATAAAAAGTATATCAACTTAGCATAGATATTGAAAGAAAAACAACGCATAAGGAAAAGAATAGGAGACTTTGACATAGACTATGTCCTAGATAAGGAAACACAACTAAATATTATGAAAGAAAGCACTTGGGAAATTTTTGGGAAGCCTACTGTGGTACCTTCATTGGCAAGAATAGGCTTGTTCAAAGAAAATATGATAACCCTATGTGGAAGAGTTACTAATGTATCTATCATCATCCATGGAACATTGAAAGAAGAAGAATTTGAAGTTATTATGTTTGTTGAGAAAAACACCCATTTTCCTCTTTTGTTAGGAAAGACTTGGATCAAGGAGGATCAGATCTGAAGGAAAGCAGAGGAAGAAGCTACAGAAAATAAAAATCAAGAACTAAGGGATTCCATAGCTAGAAGAATAGATTGACTGATAGAAGAACGAGAAGTTGAGTCGAAGCAACAAAAGACCAGAAAATTAGCTATCGAGGTTGAAAGAATGAAAGCAGGTTTGAAGGACTTATCCATACAAGAAACAATTATATCCACCTAGGAAATAATAAGAGAATGGATATTAAATTCAAACTCTTTGAGAGAACATCACAACGCGAAGCTACCACGCTAGGAGAAGACAAGAATAAGAATAGAAAGAGGAATCCATAGACTCAGATCACAGGAAAGAAGGCAATGAAGCTCAGCAAGAAGAAATCCAAGCTAGGAAAGCTACAGGAATTTCCAGAGAAGACTTCACAGGAGGCAGGATTGCAGGCTCTAAACCTCACCATAACAACAGAACCACGCATAACGACATTTCACCCTGATGAAACTATATGACCGTTGGAGGCACCCTGATCGTTAGAACGATGCTCCAAACAGCTAAGAAACACATTTATGGGAGAATAGACAACATTTGGGATGTTCAGACCGCGCCACAAAGGACTGATTCGTATTGATTGAGGCATTCCTGTCTGTTGGAGGAATCCCTTACAATGCTTTCTTATTTAACCCGACGGACGCTGTGTCAGGACCACTTTTTTCTACTCGTGATTATCTGAGACAAAAAAAGAAGTGATTGTGTGTGTTGAAATCTATTATCCAACTTTTCCATATATTGTTTACCCCGTTATCCGTTCACCTACCCCGACTTATTTGTTAACAGTGAGAATGTCGACCGAGCGCACTGAGATAGAGAAATCCGTTGAAGAAGTTCTCAAGAATTTTATGGATGATAAAGCTATGTTCGAGGGTATACAGGCATCGTCAACCAGGGGACTATAGGCTTCCCCTTTGAATGGACGTTTCTCAAAATGTACTGAACTTGCAACCAAGAAGATAAGTAAGCATCGCGACGATCTAGCTAATGGGAAGCATATCCTGTCGATCTTACCTGATTATATCTCTCCTTTGGATGGCACGGTTAACCACGAAAACATTCCATGGGAATTTGAGTACACATTGATCACCGCGTACATCCCGAAGGGGATACGCATAGAAGGAAGCTAGTTGGGACATATACCAGCATTGAAGAACAATGATTTGAAGATCTTTGAGAGAAATAACTACACGATGCTTGCACCTCACATATATTTAATGAAAATGACTGGGAAGAAGGCCCGCATAGTCTCCTGACCGTGGATTAAGGAGCTCGCGTAGGCCACGATACTCAACATGATGAAGATCCCTAACTTTGGCTGACATCAATAAGTTAATTCTTGTGTTAAACTCCTCTTGTCGTGCTGTCATGCAAGATATCTATGGCTCGACAGGTGCATTAATGTGGATTTGGTGTTGATCCACCTGATCATAGGACTAAGCATGTAGGGACCCGAACCTCAACAGTTCTACCAAGGGAAGACTTCATATTCCTCCCTGGAACAACTCATAAAGGAGGCATACGGTGAATTTGAGAAGAGAAAGCGAGGCTACAAGGTAGCCTCTATCCAGGATGGCACAGTGCACCTTTCTTGCAAAATTTTAGCTGGAAAGACCATCAAGAAGAACCACCCCATGTAGGTCACCGGGCTTGTGGTGGACCTTGTAGGGAAGTGCGTGGAGGGGATGCAAATGAAATGGGCGAGCTACCCCGTCAACGATTTCGAGAAAGAATGTCGCGAAGTGCAGGATCAAGGATATGAGTTTCATTTCAGCTGGTTGTTGGTGTTGATCACATTTGTTTCTTTGAAAATGTTAGAAGGAGATGCCTTCCTGGAGATAGAACCTTTGGAGGCATTCTCCATGAAGTTCTCCACTCTATGGTACACAAACAACATGTCAAAGAAGTGGCAGTTGAACGCAGTGTTCCACGCCTACTATCAGCAGGTAAAGGTTGCTATAGAATCATTCCCTCACATGACTCCATGAACATTGCATTAGTATAGACCCTTAGCTAAGTTTCACGCAGAACAACATCTCATTTATATCACTGTGCACAGGGATGAGAGCAAGGAGCAATTACAGTCCTACTATAAGTTGATCGACGAAGATATGGAGGATATAACCAAGGAATGTTTGACAGAGTTCCTTGTACCAGTTGATGATGCATACCTCTTCGACTGTGACATCATTGGAATCCCCTTGGTCACTCGGGCTGAGCATGCCAGACAAACCAGCACGAAGAATAAGAAGAAAAAGGAGGAATTCCAAGACATAGAGACTGATGAGGAGGACAATGCTTAGAAATAAGGTGGACCTGGTTCACCCGCAGGAGGAGGAGGAGATGAAGTAACTCAATAAATAAGAGGGAAAGAAGGAGAAAATAAAGGAGAAGGAAAATCTACACCACCGAAAGACACCCCTACCGAGATAGAAACATTAAAGAAGACGAAGGGTTCTTTGCAGAAACCCTCGGCAAGAAAGAAGACTCGCACAAGTAAGCCCCAGCTAGAGGCTACGCTCACAAAGGATGACATTAGTCTAGTCTATGGATAAATGGAGGATGTTTCTGAGGACCTATTAAATAGATATGTCATGAATAAAGAAGATTTGTATGTAAGATTTGAGAAAGAGATGAAGGAGAAACAATGAGCTATTCAAGTTAGCTGTGTAGTACCTATTGCACCCTCCTCATTGCAGACTGTAGAGTTGGGTGAATAACTAGCCCAAATTTGCATATTGGAAAATGAAACAGAGGCTTGGCTTTAGCGATTCCAAGAAGAAAAGGAACAAGCCACAGAATCCATGAAGAAAGAAAAAGAGGAGATCTTGGAGCAACTGCAAGTTGCACGGTACTGTGTAATCACGTATGAAAACAAGAGAGATGAGTTCTAGGTGATGCTTGTTGAGCCTCATTTTTGACACTTCTAATGCCCTATATTACCCTCTATCTGATCCTATTATACCTATGTCGTGTGTATCTAATTGACTGTTTCCTCCATAAATACACTCGATCACATTGTTCACGTTCATAAGAGGTAACTTATGATTAAAGCATGATTTGTTTAGTTTATTGAGTTAATTTGATTAAATGCTTGATTATGTATGATCCTAATCACTTTGACTCTTAATTAGCATGATCTGGTACCCAGTCTATTCTGGTACCAAGGCTCCACCTATTTCGGTACTAGCTTGTGCTAATCCGGTACTAGAAATAATTCAAAATTTTGGAAAGCTTCTAGAGGAAAATCAAGTACATGGGTTTTTTCCACAATGATGTTTTCATGTGGATCAGTGAATCAGAATTCAGCCATATCAAACGTGTGGATCTCCAACTCAGGGGGAATGATTCTACAAAAATTATAAAAAAACTCAAACTACCAACATGCGCCTCGATTTCTGTGCATATGGTATCAGCTCTAGAAATTCTAATACATGAGTTTTTTCCAAAATATGACAAATTGAGTTATATGTGGGCCATTTTTCAAAATTAGAATTTTTTTGGGAGATATGGGTGGGGGACTAACTCGAATCTGCCCAAATTGTTAAAAAACATAGATTTTTGGGATTTATTCTAAAATTCTAAAATTTGTTTTCTTAGCTTAGGGATTCGGTTTCATCCATTCCTCCATGGATTTTATGTATAAATAAGACCTCATAGGTCTAAGTAGAGGGGAATTATCATGATGTAAGAATGGTTCTTAAAGGAGAATTTTTATGATGTAGAATGGATTCATGAAAATACTCTTTTTGTAAACCTACTTGTTGGAGATTAATGCAAGATTGAATTTAGTTATTTTGTGTCTCTTAGAAGTTAATATCTGGTGATATAAAAGACTCCATGTTGGTATCGACAAGGGCCACCGATCCATCTTGGTAAGCTTATTGTAAATTTTTAGTGTAGATTTTCATTTCATGTATTTGTTATTTTGATTTCATGTTATTTGGTTTGATTTCACTATTCAAATTTGTTGCAAAGTGTGGTAATGCAGGAACAGTTGGATCTTGATATTTCACCATACCTGAGCTTTAATGGATCATCCCACTTGTTAGTTTAGTTTCTCCAGGAGATAGATATTAAGTTCATCTTTTCATTTCATGAGCCTCGAATGAACAAAATTGTCACCTAAGAAAGAACCTTTTGATTCATTGTTTTCTTGAGAAATTTTGTTATCAATTTTCTCTTCTAAGTTTGGAGTTGTATTGTTGAAGTGTAGCCAGATTTTATTGCTAAGAGTAGCAGCTACATATAACTAATTCAAATTTCATCTTTTCACTTCATGAGCTTCTAAATGGACAAGGCATTATCTGGGCGAAATCTTTTGAGTGCATGATTGCAAGTTTTGCTTTCTAATTTATGAACTGTGTGAAGAGTGTTATCTTTGAAGTGTGAAAACTGAGTATTGGTTTTTTATATGGTTTTCTTGATTGAAATATACTCATTAGTCATAGGAACCTATATGTTATCGACATATATGGTGCATCAACTCTTTTGATTACGAATCCCAGTTGATAATTTATGTTTGGTAATATATTATGAAAATAATTGCACCAACATTTTGGCATCATTGTCGGGGAGTTGTAAACAGTAATAGGTAGTATTAGAATCAGATTTCTTTAATGGTTTTGGATTGGTTTTATGGATGACCTATCAAGTTTGGTGTGTTTTTCTTTTGCAAATAGTTTTAAAATTTAGATCTTTAATGATAAATCATGTTTGGGGTGTTGTAAGAACCCCCCGAGTATTGATCTGTGTTGCGAGACAGGTATCATCAACTAGCTAGAGTAATTCAAGGATGATCAAGAGCTTGAAGAATTTTCCTCCAAAAACTTTCTTGCATTCTGGCAGTAGCTGGGATATTCGCCTCTCAGGATGAGCATATCTTCACAACAGTCAAGAATCTAGTTGTCTCTCCACATGAAGAGTTAGAATTCCCGTCGGATTCCTCTTGTCAATTTGTTGAAGGGAATAAAGAATCATGGATAGAATTCAATGGAGAGAAACCCATGGAACCTAAGATTGAGGAGTCCTTAGCATACCTCTTAGCAAATCCTGTATGTAATCCAAAGACCAATCATCTTGAAGAGGATACTATGAATAACATGGTAGAGGAAGACATTTAGTGTGACCTAAACAAAGAAGAGAAACGAGAATATAGTGATCCTATTGAAATATGGTTTCAATTAGTTATTAGGTCACACCACTCTCTTACTTTTCATTATTTCCTGATCTCATAATCAAAGAAACTAGTCCTTCATACTCTGGTATGCATTAAGATTTATCTTTTAAACCTGAGTATGGATATATTTATAACCCTGTTACGCACATGGCTTCACTGGAAGTATTACTATACTTGAAGGGAATTTTCTTTTTTTTCAATTAGAATAGGATAGGTAAATAAATAAATTAATGTTGAAATGCAACATATCTTTCATATTTTTCATAGATGGGAATGTCAAAAGCTAATAAAGAAATCGATTTAAGATTTTTTGTACCTATAGTAGTTTTCTTTCTAAAAATTATGATAATTTTGTTTGGAATATTATGAGAAGGGAATATATTCATCCTCCAAATGCACACATGATACTGGAATGGTTTCAAAAGAGGATAAGGCATTCTTATCAATGAAAGATAACACTTAAGGGAGTGCTTCATGACCTATTTATTCAAAATTCTTCTTTTTCCTTAAGTTGTTAAAAATGATGCATTCGTGCTTTATCATTACCTATCTATTTTAAGACCACTATTTTACAAGGATGATCACTTCAGTGATATTTTTAATAGAAGTTGAAACTAAATGCTAATTCCAAACCATTTTATTCATAGCTAATAATTCAACTTTTGACATTTTCCTTAAATTTTTTGTTTGTAAGCATGAATAAAAATCCAGTTTTAATTAGTTTTAATTAGTTCTATTAGTTTGTTTTTAGCAGGTGTTCACAACTCTCTGAGCATCCCTTTTTAGCATCTCACATTGTTTGCATGAGGCCATGCAAAAGCTTAGGCATGGGGGAGTGGTTGTTGAAACCTTCATATTCTTTTTCAACATTCGTCGGCGAGGCCAAATCAACATGTTCAGTTCTGGGATTTGATAGTCATTTCAAGGATTCCGGTACCATTCTATTCCGGTAATGCAGAATTGCATTCATCCGGTACTGCAAACAATGTTTTCCTCTGCATTCATTCGGTACCAAAGGAGAAAGTCTGCGTTCATCTGGTACTAAACAACATTCCTGTGCGTATTTTTCTCATCCGGTATTGATGGTCGCCTGTGTGATCATCTGGTACCAAAGGAGGAGGTCTGTGCTATTCTAGTACTGAACCACCACTCTACACTATTCCGATACTGAAGCACAACCCTGCATCCATTCGGTACTCAGGTGATTCGGTAATGGTAATAAGGTGCTAGTAGCTCTAATCATATATTCAAGTTTTGTTGCTCGATTTAAATACTAGGACATATAAATTCAACATTTTTCATTTTACTAAAGGAATTAGACTAATTATGCAGTAAACATATGGTTACTCTCAATTATTGCACACTCCCTACCATGAACTTTTGCAAGCCCTCGTATACATCTCCTCGTATATTATCACTGAATTCCTTGGTGAAGTGGTTGTCCTCATGAATGAGTAAAAATCATCCATCATGTCACTATGTTTATACCCCTTGCTCTGTTCTGGTACTTCTCTATTCCAGTATTGTCCTATTCCGATACTATCTATTACGGTAATGCATAAACATGTTCTGATACCAATTACTTATCTGGTACTTATGCCAAAGTGATATGATATTTGTCATGTTCTTAACATTGTTTTCACTTTAGATAATTGGAGGTATGGGTTAATCTCTTCATGTTATTTCTATCAAGGATTATTTAAGTCTTGTGTTGAATTATTTTTACTCTCATGTGCATCTTCCTCCTACATTTCTACACTCAACCCTAAATGAATCATCCTTGCTCTCCCTTTAGGAAAATATTTTTCACATTTAGCTCTATATGATAATGGGTGCACTTGTCTTATTACCTCATTATTTTGAAGACGTGATTGCTAATTGAAATATCCATTGAAAAGTGGTGACACCATTATGTATAATACTAAGCTAGTTGATTCAACAAGTTCTTATCCAAGTTTCTCTTGAGAGGTATTGATGAAAACCTCATGTGGTGGACTGCCCTTGCAAAACCACAATGAACTTTCATGAGAACCCTAATAGGATTAACTAGAGGGACCTCTTAATCATTATCTGAGATGTTCCATTATACATTGAATAGTTGAGATTTAAGTTGAATGTGAATGATGTCACCCTTGGGATAATTGCAAACAATTAATTATGTGCCTAATAAATCTAAAACACTCTCATACCACCTGCCTTCCTTATACTTTAAAACTATCTATGAACAGTATACATCATTCTAAATCTTTTGAGTAATATAATAAAAAGGATGTATCAGGAAGTACAAGTAAACTCGTCAGAATACTGAACAGGCCTACTGGAATTGGGGCCATGCTTTTATGGTACTAAGGTAAACCTGTCGGGGTATTGAACAAGCCTGTTGATAGCGGGGCTATGCTGGGTAAAGGGAGTTGAAAAACATAAAGTGGCACACCTAAAACTGCACAAAAACCCTTGGGTCTCATTCTGAAGCAATCACTATCAAATCAAGGCTAGGAGATGACCTTTATATCTCTCGGATGATGTTCTTAAGAACCTTCAAGTATCCACTTTAGAGTTCTATCTTTAAAAAAAATAGGCTTGCACAAGAAGTGGGACCCTTAGTATGTGTAATTCACCTTACCTATGCAAGAAGAGCTTCATGTCTAAAAACTTGGATCTGAAACAAGTTAATCATCTTGGGATGTATTCCTTTATGTGTTCCTCTCTTCAAATGATATCTAAACTATGCTTATATGGATTTTGTTTTAAAGGTAATATAGCCAGGGGGGGCTATTAGTCAAAGTCATTATGAAAACTCTTGGCCACTATCCTATAATCATATTAGATCCACATCCATCCCTTTCTCCTAACTATGTTCCACAACAGATTGGATAAGACTTAACGTCAAATCACTAACAGATCTAATCCATTACTCATAACTCCACTTTGTCACCATAACTACTTTTCAATGAGTAATAATGTGAATCATAAGCCAAGAAATTTATATTATTTAAATAGGAACTTAAGAGCTGAAGAAGGATGAAACTTTAGGGAATGCTTGATCGAGTGAAGAGTATCATCAATTGTGAAATTTTGAAGACCATTGTTGCATGAGGACATGAAATGACTTAAGCATGGGGGAATATTGAGCCTCAGTTTTGAAACTTCTAATGCCCTATATTACCCTCTATCTGAGCCTATTATACCTATTCCATGTGTATCTAATTGACTGTTTCCTCCATAAATACACTCGATGACCTTGTTCACGTGCATAAGAGGTAACTTATGATTAAAGAATGATTTGTTTAGTTTTATTAAGTTAATTCGATTAAATGCTTGATTATGTATGAACATAATCACTTTGAATCTTAAGCAGCATGATCTGGTACCCAGTCTATTATGGTACCAAGGCTCCACCTATTTCGGTACCAGCCTGTGCTAATCCGGTACTAGAAATAATTCAAAATTTTGGAAAGATTCTAGAGGAAAATCGAGTACATGGGGTTTAGTCCACAATGATGTTTTCATGTGGAAATTTGAGTCATAAATCACCCATCTCGCACGTTTGGACCTCCAGCTCAGGGGGAATGATTCTACCAAAATTATCAAAAAAACTCAAACTGCCAACTTGCGCCTCAATTTCCGTGAACATGGTATCATATCTAAACATTATAATACATGGGTTTTGTCCAGAATATGAAAAATGGAGTAATATGAGGGATTTTTTTCAAAATTAGAATTATTTTGGGAGATATGGGTGGGGGACTAACTCAAATCTGCCCAAATTGTTAAAAAACATAGATTTTTGGGATTTATCCTAAAATTGTAAAAATTGTTTTCTTAGCTTGGGGATTCGGTTTCATCCATTCCTCCATGGATTTTATGTATAAATAAGACCTCATAGGTCTGAGTAGAGGGGAATTATCATGATATAAGAATGGTACTTAAAGGAGAATTGTTATGATGTAGAATGGATTCATGAAAAGACTCTTTTTGTAAACCTACTTGTTGGAGATTAATGAAAGATTGAATTCAGTGATTTTGTCTCTCTTAGAAGTTAGCATCCGGTGATATAAAAGATTCCATGTTGGCATCAACAAGGGCCACCGATCCATCTTGGTAATATTATTGTAAATTGTTAGTGTAGAATTTCATTTCATGTATTTGTTATTTTGATTTCATGTTATTTTGTTTGATTTTGACTATTCGAATTTGTTGCAAAGTGTGGTAATGCAGGAACAGTTGGATCTCCATATTTCACCATACATGAGATTTAATGGAGCATCCCACTTGTTAGTTTAGTTGATCCAAGAGATAGATCTTAAGTTCATCTTTTCATTTCATGAGCCTCTAATGAACAGATTTGTCACCTAAGAAAGAACCTTTTGATTCATTGTTTGCTTGAGAAATTTTGTTATCAGTTTTCTCTTCTAAGTTTGGAGTTGTATTGTTGAAGTGTACCCAAATTTGATTGCTAAGAGTAGCAGCTACAGATAACTAATTTAAAGTCCATCTTTTCACTTCATGAGCTTGTAAATGGACAAGGCATTATCTGGGTGAAATCTTTTGAATGCATGATTGCAAGTTTTTCTTTCTAATTTATGAACTATGTGAAGAGTGTTATCTTTGAAGTGTGAAAACAGAGTATTGTTTTTTTATATGGTATTATTGATTGAGATATACTCATCATACATAGGAACCTATCTATTATCGGCATATATAGTGCATCAACTCTTTTGATTACGAATGCTGGTTGATAATTTATGTTTTGTAATATATTATGCAAATAATTGCACCAACAATAGTCGAGGGAGACAAAGTATAGATACAGAAGGAAAAGAACCAGTTACTCATAGAGCAGACTATATTCAAGGAAGTTGTGAGAAAATCACTTCGCTCTATGTCAGTCTCGACATAGGAGGAACATGAGGCAATTGAGGTCCAAGTGACGAAGCTCATTGAGTCTGTTCAATAGATTCAAGTAAGGGTAACGAAGTTGGAGCTTCAATAAGTACCTAGCACTCTGCAGGAAGTGTGTGATAAAAGGGAGGAATACACTAAGAGTGCAATGGAAAGAATCAGAATCCTCGCCTTATAATGCAAGCAACTAAGAAATAGAGGTGCGGACCTATGAACGCCTCACGAAAGACCCATAGCTTAGGAAGTTGAAAGCGCAGCTATAAGAGACATAGTAGAAGGAATTGACATTTCATGCGTAGATGAAGCTGCTCACTGTAGTCAAGAGAATGAGGAGATCAAAATAATAGTGTGTGGTCCAGTAGAAGATTACTTCCATCCAGGGCAGAGTCGTGGAAGTCACACAGAGGCTACAACCAGTGCAGGATGAAGCCTACATGGTTTTCGAAGATATTGAAGGACAATTCTCATAGCTAGACCAAGTGGTTGCGACAGTGCAACAATGCCTGGAAGTGCCTGTTACTGAGAAAGTACTCCAGGAGCTCATTGAGCAGGAAACTCAGGCGAAGTAGTAGGTCGAGGCAGCTCAAGTTAATCTCAAAGCCTTTGAAGTAGTGTTACCCAGACCTGAGTGACTTGGATCAGCCATAGGTGAGTGTTGGACGCCTTTTGTCCCTCGACCAAGTTTTTAGGAAACATTGGTCATGTTTTACCACTTTTGGACTTCGAAAGGCTGGTCAAAGATGGAGTGCCTAGGGGAAGTTGAGATCACGGGATGTCACTTGTTTTCTAGACCCAACAAGGGGTTCATTAGGTTTTTTGTATTAGGGTTTTGGGATGTCGGCCCATGGGTTTACCCATGATTAGGCCTTTTTGTAAGGGATGTAAAAGTATATATAGGAAGGAATGCAATGTAGAAGTAGCGAAGTGTACTTAATGAAAGAAAAGTAGTATCTAGCTAAGTGCAAAAGGTAAGTAATTATGAGTTGCTTTGCACAAAAAACCATGTATGTAAGGCTCTTTTCTTAGTAGAGGAGTTGGCTCTGTGCCTTGACCTGATTTTGGGAAGGTGGATTTGGTTCTTAGTGCATGGCTCACCTGTCAAGTGTGAAGCTTGGCTCTATGGATTAGTGCATAGGAGCAGATGAATGTAACAGATTGAGGAAGAATAATAGAAGAAGAAATAGTTGGTGGATGTAGCCCCACACTGGGGTGAACCATGTATATCATGCGTTGATGGTTTTCTTTGTGTTGTAATGTTTATGCTGTGAATTTTCTTAGTGCATTGAATGTTATGAATGATATATATATATATATATATATATATATGAATGTTTATTTCTTTGTCTATGTTGAATATGTTGAATTTATCTTCTGATGCTAAGTGTGATGTATATTTTTCTATTGTTACTGTGCTGATCTATACTTAGGGTTTGATCTGCAATGTGAATAAAGATAATAAATTAATTTGTGTTGTCCCTAAGTATTTTGCGAAGTTTTATAATCACATATCTATGTCCCATATTGGTTATAGACACTTGAGTCTTGTAACCCCCCTTGCCTCTACCTCAAGTGATACTTTGTTTGCTTCGCAGGTGTTGCCGAAAGGATCGGTAGTTAAGTTTTTGTTGGTGCATTGTTGAAGCGTTGAACCTTGGGTCTGCCCCTATGCCAACACTACTTTATTTAATTTCTCACTTATCTCCTTAATAACAAAAGTGAATTTATGGAAGAACTCAATCTATTTCACATGTCTCTGGTTTAATTTTGTTTGGATGCTAATATACTGCAAGGCATGATTGTCAGTGTAAAGAACAAATTCCTTTGGAATAAGGTAATTTCTCCACTTCTTTAGTGCTTGAATAATTGCATAAAAATCCTTCTCATATGAAGAATATTTTTTCTTTTCTTAATTTATTTTCTCACTAGAGTAATCAATTGGTTTCTTCTCCTGACTTACTCCTATTGCAGTTCCACTTGCATCACATTCAACTTGAAAGAGTTTATTAAAATATGACACTTCTAAAATTGGTTTCTTTGTTATCTTCTTCTTTAATAATTTCAAACTCTTATCACCTGCTTCTGTCCATTTAAATGGTTCATTGGTTCCTTTAATGGTTTCTATAATTGGAGCACATATTCAACTAAAATTCTTGATGAATGTTCGATAGAAGATTTCCAATCCATGAAAAATTCTTACCTCAAAAGAATTCTTTGGAGTAGGACAATTTCTTATAGCCTTGACCTTTTCCTGGTTCATCTTCAAGCCTTCTTTAGATATCACAAAACCGAAATATAGAAATTTTGTCTTCACAAAACTACACTTTTTCAAATTGATCAGTGCTTTCTCTTTTTGTATTTTTTCTCAAAACCAACCTGAGGTGTCGTGAGTGTTCTTCTCTAGATAGACTATAGACCAGAATATCATCTAGATAACTATGACAAATTTACCAATAAATTCTTTAAGTACTTCATTCATCAATATCATAAAAGTTTAAGGGGAATTTTTCAGTCCAAAAGGAATTACCATCATACAATACATCATTTTTTTAAATGTGGTTTTCCATTCATCTCCTTCTCTAATCCTAATCTGATGATACCCACTTTACAAATCCAAGTTTGAAAAATATTTAACACCACTTAAACAATCCATCAAATCATCAATTGGGCGTAATGGAAATATATACCTGATTATAATTTTATTTATAACTCTATAATCTATGCACATTCTCCTTCCTCAATATTTCTTTGGACTTGGCACTATATGAAATTCACATGGGTTAACAATTTCCTTGACTAGATCTTTATCTAATAATTCTTGTGCTTGATTTCTTATCTCCTCATTCTCCTATGGGGTCATTCAATATGATTCTATATTTGTAATGTTATCCCTTGGAATTAAATATATATGATGACTGATACTTCTCAATGGAGGTAATTCATTTGGTAAATCATCAACCATAATATCAAAAAATTAATCCAACAAATTTTTAACTTCTTTAGGGAGATCATTTAAATTTGTACTAGTGAGAATTACCTTTGGTTTACCAATCATGGAAAAATGTACATCCTCCTTTATAATTTCTTACAAAAAAAAAATTCCATTGACCAACATGACCTTTGAGTTGTTTTCTTTAGTCGCTTCTTCATCCTTTAATGGTGAGAGACTGTGTTTTTCTCCATCCTTTTAAAAAGTGTATATGTTGTTCCCTCCATCATGTATTTCCTTTCTGTCATACTGCCAAGGTCTACCTAGAAATATATGAAACACATCCATGTTCATAACATCACAAAGTGCCTTGTCTTTATATCTTACAATTTGAAACTCCACTTCACATTGCTCATTCACTATCAACTGATGTCCTTTTTGTAGCCATGGAACCTTATATGGAACATGGTGTGTTGGCTTTTACAAAGATAACTTTTGTTAAGAAGCAAATATCAATATAGCATAGAAAAACCTCAGAATAAGTAAATATCAATATAGCATAGAAAAACTTCAGAATAAGTACTCAACACCTTGAAAAAGAGATAATTTCAGATAATAAGCCTCTTCGAGGGGGAAACCTCCTTTAACCCCACATAAATGTTCAAGTACAAGATGATTCCAAATTAAAATGTCTCCTTGGTATATATAGGAGACTAGGAGGTATAATTACAACTAATGGAATAGAGGCGACATAAATAAAATAACATTCCTAATGCAATATTCCCCAATTAAGGGGTAATGAGCCAATATTAGGGCTTAACAACTTTTCAACCATCTCTATAGACACCAAATTATCTATACTTCCACTATAATTAATGAATTTACAACATTTACCTTTGATTTTGTAGATGATTCTGAAGAGTGTCTTATTCTATGCAAGTTCCTTAATCTATTTATGTGGTTTCAATAGTATTCTCTTCATCATAAAATAGTCTCCAACTTATAGTACATTCTCATGTGCAAATGACTCCACAATTTCTTCTTCTTCGTCAAGATTTTGACTTCCTTTATTGTGGAAAACTTTTATGGACATTCATATGATCTATTCCCAAAATTATTGCATATAAAACATCTGATAGAAGATCGTGTACCTATTTGATAAGGTATTCTCCCTCTAAAATCACCACCTCTTGGTGTTTTTTCTTGCTTATGTGAGTTTTTAACTTCTACGTTTGGAGCTGAAGATCTTCCTATGCCACCTTGTTGTCCTCTTCCTCTTGTTGAACTGTGTACTCTAATTCTTTGATTCTGCTTTCTTGCTATTTTTTTTTTTCCTAAAGAAAAAATTGATAGGTTTCTTCAACAATGTTAGGAGACAAAATAAAAATTTCATCTTGGATCACATATCTTAATCGATTAAGATATCTAGCAACTTTATTAGGATTCTCTTCTATATGGCCAGCTCTTATATTTAATTTATAAAACTCTTCAGTGTATTCTTTAACTAACATACTTCTCTGC
The DNA here is from genome assembly GCA_032191745.1 of Picea mariana. Classification (NCBI taxonomy): domain Eukaryota; kingdom Viridiplantae; phylum Streptophyta; class Pinopsida; order Pinales; family Pinaceae; genus Picea; species Picea mariana. The sequence continues at coordinate 376,519 of JASDQU010100736.1, read as the reverse complement.
TTAAAAATTTTCATTTGTCTACAAAGATTAAGTTGATAGTCTCGGGGAATGAATTTACCTTTCAATTTTTCTACCATTCTTTCCTAGCTATTGATTCTTGTCTTTTCTTTTCTCTGCCTCTCAACTTGTACTCCATCCCACTAGAGTAATGCTTGTACTTTCATCATTGTCACAACAAATTTTACCTTTTTATGATCAGGTACATTTTCATATTCAAAGTACTTATTGTAACGACCTCCTCGTCACGATGACAAACCTCTTATAACAAGTGAATTTTTTTTTTGTTTTTGTTTTTAAAAGTGTGTGTGCGCGTGTAAAAGGATAATAAAACATTCGACTCTACGTTGCCATACGATGATGACTCATGACGCATGCCATGTGATGACAACATAAACATTCTAAGACACACATACACCTCTGCAAACAATGAACAACAATCAACCGATAAAATAATATGACTAACTACCCGCCCATCCTACCCTGCAATGGTTAGGACCTCCAAGACACATAATCAACGCTCAATCCCAGGTTCCCATCGATTTTAACCATTTAAGGTCTCAGGGCTAGCGACTGTTCTGAGGAACATGGAGGTGTCTACATCTCGCCCGACACAAGGAGACCAAGCAATGAAATTAATACAACCAAGCACAACCAAAAACTGAGAACTACTACGTCCTTTATGGAGATGCAAGACAAAAGGAATCAGAAAATGACCAACCAATGATAAGATAAGGAATTGTCTATGACTCAACAGTGATTGATTACCAACCAATTACTCCATTTGATTTCATTAACCGATGAGTACATTTAGCATAAGGTAAATCTAATTAATCTCAATCCTCCATTTATTAAGTTATAAAATCTTATTGTACTTAGTTCAAGGACAATATAATTGTAAGCTATCACTAACAGTAAAAATGGTAATAGCATAGCATTACCATGAAATGATGCCCATAATACCTTTTTATCACAATGACTTGCAAAACTCTCAATCATCTTGCATTTTAGGTGTTAACCACATAATTAAACTGTGACATCATTACCCGAATGATGATTAACATTTACTTTACCATGGATATTAGCATTTCATAAGACATTACACAACATTAGCTTAACATTCCATTACAATCCATTACCTTTCATTAACATTCCAATATATTACATCAGATTACTTTAACAATTCCTTACATTACAATTCATTACATTCATCATATTATAGTTCCTTAACATAACATTACCTTACATTCCTTACAATAACATTCCATCACTTATTACATTATCTTAACATCTCGTTATATCACATTACATTCCATTATATTCAATAGAATATATAATGTCAAGACTTTATGGAAAGAAAAACAGAACTATTCCAATCTAATAATATAAAACCAAGATAGTTGTAATGTAACCACAATTCCCCTTTTTGATCTTGTTCTTAAATCAATGGTAACCAAGGTGATATATTAATTTATGTTACCCTCACATTTATAAATCATTCCACCATAATTAAATAACCTCAATGAAAAGTTTTATCATCTAGCAAATCAAATACCAGCTACCTGGTCTATTCAACATTCTAATAAGATATTTTTTTCGGCACTACCTACCAGTCTTTAAAATATAAAAATATATAAATAAAATCTAGTGCTATTGTTTTAACAATCCTTTATCCAGCGCTAACAATCTGCATTAATCATTTAGAACAAAATATATAATAATAAAAAAAACTACCAACTTAGAATATCGTTGGATATTTAACCTTCTGACATCATCTCTTTACCAGCTACCATTAAACAAACAAAAGGGTGCAGATACCAGCGTTTTAAGATCCAATATGTGACGTTTAAGAGGTATGGCAACTGAAGATGTTTTCTTTGGAAACAAAAAACTTGGGAGAAGGCCCAAGCCAGGTAAGAGGCCATCAGTGGTTTAATAAGGGAGAAAGGAGGTGCCAGATTCCTCACGCTACACAAGGGCTTCAGCGAGGAAATAGCAATGATGTACGGCACGCCAAAAGAGGGTTTTGAATTTTTTTTTTGAAAAGAAGTTGTCAACTAAACAAAAGCTACAGAGGCTCATCCAAGGATGTTCAGTTGCTACTGAATATTGTAAGGAAGGGGCGTTGTGCAGAGACACACCAGGAAGGTTTGTTGGTAGGCGAACAAGAAGGGAAATCGTGGTCACCCCTGTGGGCAACACAAGGTTGTTCCCAGGCAGACAGTGGGGAGTACCCCGCGCGACAATAGATTCGTGGGCACAACTAGTGGTGAAACGATGTGTAATCGCTGGCAATAATCAAATTCCAAGTCGTGGTCTAAATCGTAAACAGACACACACAAAGTCGCGGGCCAAGGACTTGCCTTGGATTATGATTTCCCTTTTTTATTTAAAAGAAAACTAAAAAGAGGGGACTCTCTCATACTCATTAAAAAAATAGAACCAATGCATATGCAGGGATAAACATAATCATTTTAATGATAAAAAAAAAATATCAAATAGTAATGAAGGTGGGGAACAAGGCGATTCACCCAGGATGGTGTACTCGATTCGGTTGTTAAATAAGACTTCCATAGGTAAATAGTAGTGGAAAATCGTACCCATTAGTGGCAACGCGTTCGGCCTGCCCACATTCTGGAACCACCCCAGAGTAGCCACCCTCAACCCAAGCATTTAACAAAAAAAAGAGAGAAAAAAATGTGCTCCGACAACACAATCAATAAGAGGAAAGGAAATGCATAATGGAACAATAAATTTTCATCCCTTAAACATTATACATTGCAAAGATACAAGCTAAAATCACAGAGAATCACTGAAACAAGTGCAATTGCTTCCTCAGATAATGATACATGCATTCGCTAGTGTAAGCATAAATCTTTCTGAAATAAGGGAAAATGCATTCCAATTTAAATAAGGGACGAATGGGCAGTCGCTGGATAAGCAAGGTGTAGTGCAGTTAGAGGATAGTGCTGGCAGAACCACAGATAAATCGCACATTAGCTAAGGGATAAGGCAGTCATGAAATAAGAAGGCACATAACAATTGTTCGGCCAAGCTATAAATTCAGTCATGGAACTAGTCCACAGTTTACCTATAATTACACAAGCAAATCAGAAACATACATCCTACAATAACCTATCAGTTAGCAAAAATGTGTAGCATTGCCTGCTCACTTGCTCAGTGTGTCGTCCGTGGACTCCATGTCGCTCTCGCTCACCGACCGTCAAGACCTCACCGGTACCTCCCAGCCAATCGCTAGGGGTACTCTGCTTCCCCCTTAGCCCCCCGAGCCACAAAGGGGCCACACACTATCCCGATGGTACGTCTAGCTCCTAGCTCGCCTCGCAAGGTCGAGCAACCACTCCTATCCAAGATGGAAAATCCCAACTCTCCACAAGTAATTAGTCAAGTCACAAATCCGACAGCGTAACGTTACGCTAACAGCCGATCCTTTCTTCCTCATCTTCCCTTTCTTTTATAGATTTTTTAGAACCTCCAACCTTCCTTAAATCTCTTTTTAATTTAAGTTTTAATGAAATCTTCTAAAATTTCTCCATCGTACAAGTGTCAATCATCCCCCACTCTCCTCCAAAATTTATTTTCTTTAATTTATTAATTGTCTCATTTCCCTCACCCACCTAGAGTTGCTCCTAAATTCACTCCTAGGTGTCCCTAGATTCCCTTACATGTTTTAAATACTTTCCCTAAAATGATGTTGCTAATTTTGCTCAATTTAGAAGGTTCTTTATTGCAGATTCCTTACTATRTTGACCTTGCCTTTTACCACAAGTTCCCTTCTTTCCTTTATTATGTTTTCTCCATTCCTTAGTTTTCCATTTTTTTTATTTTTCCCTTCTTTCCYCTTTTTATTAGAGCCAAAAAGGCAGTTGCGCTATTTAATCTTTTCCTTTTATTATTAATATAATATCTTTTTATACTTTCAAAAGTTAAGAATTAATTTCTTCTTTGAAATTTTTAAATCCACTAGTTTTATTTAAATTCTTACTCTCTTCATTTTACCCCAAAAATTTTATGAAGACTAAAACTATTACTTAAGTGGGTTTTAGTTTAAATTTTTACTTTTATTTTTAGGGTCTTTTTATTAAGGTTAGTAAAAAAAAAAAAATTTACCCTAGAGAAGTTTTAGACTTAGGACTTAGAGTCTGAACTGGGCGACATTTAATTAGGGAAGTTGTTTAAGAATTTCTTATTATGTTAAATGTCTTAGGGCCATCTAGGTTTGTTTCTTTATCAACATCAATGCAATGTGCCCTTCAGGATGCACCATGTGCTCCAAGGGTGCCACTCACCTTGTTTGTTTCTTTTGCGCGACGTGCCCTTCAGGATGCACCATGTGCTCCAAGAGTGCCACTCGCTTCTTGTGTTTCTTTTGCGCGACGTGCCCTTCAAGATGCACCACGTGCTCTAAGGGTGCCACTCGCCAACTTGACTGATTGGTAGACATCAATAACCCCTGGAGTCAACACTCCACCAGGTGAACTTGTGGGAGACTAAGGGCTTCTAAGGAATAAGTCCCCCACCTTATTGCGCACCCCTTAGAGTCATCATGAGCGACTGTCGCAGTCTACCCTCACGGCATGTGGATTCTCTTGAACTAGGTAATCGTTAACCTACAGTTCGAGCCACGGTGGGAGTGCTAGTAGGCTGTGGTGGGGCTGCCGTCCACACCTCTTACTCAACCTCTCTGGTAATTGTGTGTGGCCCCTTTACTCCATATGTGAGTCTGGTAGACAAGATATCGTCGGCCTGCATCATCAACAATCGTGTCAGAACATGACCACATCATATCATCAAATCAATATAATATCACAGTAAATAAATCAACCCAAATAGCATACTCCCTGACTCAATCCGGAGTCCAAAAGGTTCCATCGATGCCTCTGCATCCTCAAGGTCGAAAACCCCGCAGACTCAGTAAAACCAAGTCAATAGCACCTGTCTATGTCAAAGCAGTAAAACATCATGTCATCTATCATAACGCATCATAATCAAGGATAAATGTTTTAATATCATAAAAGTCCAGATCACTTGCAAGGAAGTGTCCTCAAGGAATAAGTTTTCTCAGTACGCCAGAGCGGGATGTTACATACACCCCCTCTTGGTATAAACTTCATCCCGAAGTTTCATAGTATAAATGTCGAAATAAATGTATCACAGTATCATAAGTCTATCTATCAAACAAAAATGGAAACTGCTGGCGCATATCATATGCGTCCTCCCAGGTCGCCGAGTTTGGACTATAATTGTCCCACTGGACCTTGACTTGATCTACCATTCGACATCGTAGCTGTCGAACACGATGATATAAGATGTGGACCGGCTCAGCCATGAGCGCTCCCTCGTCCGATACCTGCAAGGAACGCATGTCAATCACATGTGTATGATCAGTAATATAATGTCTCAAAACAGATACATGAAATACATCGTGCATACGCCTCAAAGAATCAGGCAAGGCTAGTCGATAGGCCAGAAGCCCCTTTCTCTCCATAATCTTGAAAGGTCCCATGAACCTAGGGGATATTTTAGCTCCCTTTCCAAACTTGATCAAACTCTTATGTGGTTTAACCCACAGAAAGACTCAATCGCTGACCTCATAGATATGGTCGACTCGGTGCGCATCGACATAACTCTTCTGTTGATCCTGCACTTCTTTAATCCTTTGTCTTATGGTTTTCATTTGGTCTTCCATTTCTTGGATCGCTTCTGGTCCCACCAGGACCCTATCCTCAAGCTGATCCCAACTCAAGGGCATCCGACATGGTCGCCCGTAAAGAAACTTGAAAGGCACCATCGTAATGGTGCTCTGGTAACTGTTGTTGTAAGTGAACTCTACTAGTGGCAAGAATTCTTCACAACGCTTTTGTTGGTCCATCACGTACATGCGCAACATGTCTTCCAAGGTTTGGTTCATTCGTTCTGTCTGTCCGTCAGTCTCTGGGTGATACGTAGTACTAAAGTTAAGTTGAGTTCCCAAGGCCTCTTGGAAACTCGTCCAAAATCGTCCAGTAAACACCGATCCTCGATCGGATATAATCCTCTTAGGCACGCCATGCACCCTCACAATCTCACTGATGAAAACTCTCGCTATGTCAGGTGCCTGATACGTCGTGCATACAAGAATAAAGTGAGCACTCTTCGTCAGAGTGTCTACTACTACAAAAATCGAGTCATGTCTCCTTGCCGTCAATGGAAATCCAACAATAAAATCCATCGAAATGAACTCCCATTTCGATTTCGGAATGGCATGTGGTTGTAGTAATCATGCTGGGTGTCTATGTTCAACCTTTACCTGTTGACACTCTAGACACCTGGCCACATAGTTGAATATGTCGGCCTTCATTCCCTTCTAGAAGAATAAGGGTTTAAGGTCTGCCCTCATCTTCATGACTCCTGGGTGAGCCATGTAAACTGCTCTATGAGCCTCGCTCAGGATCAACATCCTCAACTTGTCATTTGGCGGTACGTAAATCCGACTTCTAAACCTCAATAACCCATCGCTATCGAATGAAAATCCCTCGTATCATGGTACCATCATGGTGTTTTGTCCGATAAAACCCTCGACCTCTTTGTACCAGTCATCATCACGCTGTAAAGTGAGAATCTTCTCACATAGATTTGTCTGAAGAGGCAACACCAAAAAGATGCACGGCCTCCAACTCAAAGAATCCGCCACTCAGTTCACTGTTCCTTTTATGTAAGTAATCTCGAAGTCGTACTCACTAAGCAATTTCGACCAACGTCGTTGTCGTGCGTTCAGGTCGCCTTGCGTAAAAATGTGTTGTAGTCCACAATGATCAGTCTTTAGTTCAAATTTTCATCCAACAAGGTAGTGTCTCCAAACTTTCAAGGCATATACGATGGCTAATAACTCCAAATCGTGCGTCGCGTAGTTCTCCTCATGCCTTCTCAGTTTCCTCGAAATGTAAGCAATAACGCATCCTTCTTGCATCAAGACTCCGCCTAAACCTTCCTTGGATGCATCTGTGCATACCAATAAGTCCACGTCCATGTCAGGGACCTTTAGTATCGGCGCTATTGTCAACAACTCTTTAAGCCTCTGAAATGCTTCCGCGCATTTCTCGGTCCAAACAAACTTGTTGTTTTTCTTTTGTAATTCTGTGATCGGATTTGCTATCCTCGAAAATCCCTCGAAAAAACGTCGATAGTAACCAGCTAAACCCATAAAGCTACGCACTTCTGTGACATTCATTGGCGCAGGCCATTTCAGAATAGCCTCGACCTTGGATGGATCAATGGCGATACCTTCGCCAGAGATGACATGCCCTAAGTAGTGAATCCTCAATTGATAAAAAGAGCATTTGGACAACTTCCCATACAATTTGTGCTCTCGTAGGCACTGTAGTACCAAGTGCAAGTGCTCGTCATGCTCCTCCGTCATACGAGAGTAAATCAAAATGTCATCAATGAACACTTGGACGAACTTGTCCAAGTACTCGCAGAACACCCCGTTCATCAAACTCATAAATACTCCTGGAGCGTTTTTTAGTCCAAATGGCAAAACAATAAACTCGTAATGTCCAAATCTCGTCTTAAAGGCAGTCTTAGGGACGTCATCCTCCTTGATCCGCCACTGGTGATACCCTGATCGCAAATCGATCTTGGAGAACACTGTCGCACCCTTCAATTGATCGAACAAATCATCAATTCTTGGTAAGGGATACTGATTCTTGATCGTAGCCTTGTTCAGTTGACAGTAGTCAATGCAAAGCCTCCACGATCCGTCCTTCTTCCGAATGAAAATAACAGGTGCACCCCATGGTGACACACTAGGACGTATCAGTCCCAGGTCCAACAACTCCTTCAGTTGCATTTTCAAATCTTGCAACTTCGGGGTCGACATCCGATAAGGCGTTCTTGCTATCGGTTCGATCCCCGGTTTCAGGTCTATGGTAAACTCCAATTCCCTTTCCGGCGACATCCCAGGTAACTCCTCTGGAAATATGTCCGCAAACGCCTTCACCACCGGAAGGTGTTCTAGACCTTCCGCTACTCCCTTTTCATTTAGCGCAAGGATCGCATAAAGCTTGCACCCCTTATGCATACTCTTCTGTAACTATAAGGAAGAGACGAACCTCAGGGAGACTCCCTGGTTCCGTCCTACAATCACCCATCTCTGTCCTTCATTATCAACCAAGCTCAACCATTTTGTCTTACAGTTGAGTATCACCTCATGCGATTCCAACCAATCCATACCAATCATGACGTCATAAGATCCTAAGATTGTGACGTACAAGTTGACCCTTGTGACAAACTCTCCCAAGTTAAGGGCACAGCCTGTAACTTTTCCTCTGACCTTCTGTTTGGCTCCTAAAGCCATCTCTATGAAGCTAAACTTATCTTGTTTGACTGCCTTTACCTTAATCCTTTTTAGCGATGCACCAGAAATGAAACTCCCAGTAGCACCGGGATCTATCAAAACACTAAGGGTCTGGTCAACAATGGTACCTGTCGTCTTGAGCACAGTCGACTAGTGCTCTTCTTGGCAGTTATTCACCACTGCATGAATCCGATGGGCCTTGCCCATATATCCCACTGTAGTGGGCCTGGTTGATTCAGACACTCTGGTCCTCTCCACAGGACAGTCGCGCTAGTAGTGTGGCTCCCCACATGTCCAACACCCCTTCTTCAGCCCAGTAGTCCTGGTACCCGAAGTAGAAGATGACGGCCCACCGGCCTGAAAACCTAGTTTGTTATGTTGAACATGCCTAAATTGTTGTTGCTGTGGGCGACGCTGCTGCTGATGTTATGGTCCTCGATAAGGTGTCTGCTGCTGAGGCAATGGTCGTCGGGGTGCAGTGAAAGTGGATCCCCTCTGGAAGCCACGATATCCCGGTGTAGGTCTCCCTGGTGTCTGATGCTAGGGTGCTCAAGATGAACCCTGCCCTACTGGTCTCACTGGAGTCCTGGTCTTACCCCCACTGATAAGCTCCTCCTCAGCTATGAGGGCCTTCTGTACGACATCATGTAAGGTTTGAGGCATCAAAATCTTAACCTTTGCACGTAGGATTTCGTTAAGTCTGAACAAGAACCGATTGACCTTAAGTTTCTCTATGTTAAGATGTGGAGCATACTGGAGAATCTCCATAAAACATGCCTCGTACTCGGGCATTGTACGACCTCCCTGTTGTAATGCATTGAACTCATTAAGCTGATGCTCAATGAATTCCTCTGAAAGGTACCTCTCTCATAACCGTTCCTCGAATAGTTCCCATGACACATCTTTGACGGCCATGTTTAGTTGTCGTAGGAGCGTCTTACACCATAGAATAGCGCTTCCCTTCAGTTGAAAGACTGCCATGTGGACTTTCATGTTGGAGGTATAATCACGAAGTGAGAAGCACATCACCATGTTCTCCAACCATGCCTCAGCGGCCGCACCATCCGGGGCACCAAAGAACTCGAGAAATTTAACCTTCTTGAGTTCACGGTGAATGCTACCAGTAACGACCGGTGCACCCGGTGGAACCTCAGTGGGTGTTGGTGCCCTGGTCTCATATCTGTCCAAGCGGCTGATCAGTGCCTCGGACATACACTAAAAAGATCTCATCATCCCGACCACATCGCCAACTTCTATCTTCTCTTGTTCGAGAACCTGCTCTTCTCCCCGAGGGTGAGACCCCTTAGGTGTGGATGCTACTGGAGGCATCGTGCCTCCTCCCCTAGCACCCCATCGTCTGCCTCCGCGACGTCCTCTAACCATGATTACCTTCACGCACACAATCAACTTGATCAGCAACAGTATAATCAAATCAAATCATGTCACGAAAGCTGTAGCGAATCCCAAGTCGCAGGTCGAACCCTCTCTGATACCATATGTAACGACCTTCTCATCACGACGACAAACCTCTTATAGCAAGTGAATTTTTTTTTTTTTTTTGTTTTTAAAAGTGTGTGCGCGCGTGTACAAGGATAATAAAACATTTGACTCTGTGTTTCCATACGACGACGACTCATGACGCATGCCATGTGACGACAACATAAACATTCTAAGACATGCATACACCTCTGCAAATAATGAACGACAATCAACCGACAAAATAATACGACTGACAACCCGCCCATCCTACCCTGCAATGGTTAGGACCTCCAAGACACATAATCAATGCTCAAGCCCAGGTTCCCATCAATTTTAACCATTTAAGGTCTCAGGGTTGGCGACTGTTCTGAGGAACATGGAGGTGTCTACATCCTGCCCGACACAAGTAGACCAAGCAACGAAATTAATACAACCAAGAACAACCAAAAATTGAGAACTACTACGTTCTTTACGGAGATGCAAGACAAAAGGACTCAGACAATGACCAACCAATAATAAGACAAGGAATTTTCTATGACTCAACAGTGATTGATTACCAACCAATTACTCCATTTGATTTCATTAACCGACAAGTACATTTAGCATAAGGTAAATCTAATTAATCTCAATCCTCCATTTATTAAGTCATAAAATCTTATTGTACTTAGTTCAAGGACAATATAATTGTAAGCTATCACTAACAGTAAAAATGGTAATAGCATTGCCATGAAATGATGCCCATAATACCTTTTTATCACAATGACTTGCAAAACTCTCAATCATCTTGCATTTTAGGTGTTAACCACATAATTAAACTGTGATATCATTACCTGAATGATGATTAACATTTACTTTACCATGGATATTAGAATTTCATAAGACATTACACCACATTACCTTAACATTTCATTACAATCCATTACCTTTCATTAACATTACAGTATATTACATCAGATTACTTTAACAATTCCTTACATTACAATTCCTTACATTCATCATATTATAGTTCCTTAACATAACATTACCTTACATTCCTTACAATAACATTCCATTACTTTTTACATTATCTTAACATCTCGTTATATCACATTACATTCCATTATATTCAATAGAATATATAATGTCAAGACTTTATGGAAAGAAAAACAGAACTATTCCAATCTAATAATATAAAACCAAGACAGCTGTAATGTAAACACCATTCCCCCTTTTGATCTTGTTCTTAAATCAAAGGTAACCAAGGTGATATATTAATTTCTATTACCCTCACATTTATAAATCATTCCACCATAATTAATTAACCTCAATGAAAAATTTTATCATCTACCAAATCAAATACCAGTTGCCTAGTCTATTCAACATTCTAATAAGATATTTTTTTTGGCGCTACCTATCAGTCTTTAAAATATAAAAATATATAAATAAAATCCAGTGCTATTGTTTTAACAATCCTTTATCTAGTGCTAACAATATGCGTTAATCATTTAGAACAAAATATATAATAATAAAAAAAACTACCAACTTAGAATATCACTGGATATTTAACCTTCTGACATCATCTCTTTACCAGCAACCATTAAAGAAACAAAAGGCCGAAGATACCAACGTTTTAAGATCCAGTACGTGGCATTTAAGAGGTATGGCGACTAAAGATGTTTTCTTTGGAAACAAAAAACTTGGGAGAAGGCCCAAGCCAGGTAAGAGGCCATTAGTGGTTTAATAAGGGAAAAAGGCGGTTCCAGATTCCTCACGCTACGCAAGGGCTTAAGCGAGGAAATAGCAATGTTGTATGGTGCACCAAAAGAGGGTTTTGAATTTTTTTTTGAAAAGAAGTTGTCAACTAAAAAAAAGCTACAGAGGTTCATCCGAGGATGTTTAGTTGCTACTGAAGATTGTAAGGCGGGGGCGTTGTGCAGAGACACACCAAGAAGGTTTGCTGGTAGGCGAACAAGAAGGGAAATCGTGGTCACCCCTGTGGGAAACACAAGGTTGTTCCCAGGAAGACAGTGGGGAGTACCCCCTCGCGACAGTATAGTCGTGGGCACAAATGGTGGTGAAACGATGTGTAATCACTAGAAATAATCAAATTCCAAGTCGAGGTCTAAATCGTAAACAGACACACACAAAGTCGCGGCCAAAGGATTTGCCTTGGATTCTGATTTCCCTTTTTTATTTAAAAGAAAACTGAAAAGTGGGGACTCTCTCATACTCATTAAAATAATAGAACCAATGCATACGGATGGATAAACATAATCATTTTAATGATAAAAAAAATATGAAACAGTAATGCAGGTGGGGTACAAGATGATTCGCTCAGGATGGTGTACTCAATTCGGTTGTTAAATAAGACTGCCACAGGTAACCAGTAGTGGAAAATCATGCCCATTAGTGGCAACACGTTTGTCCTGCCCACATTCTAGAACCACTCCAGAGTATCCACCCTCAACCCAAGCGTTTAACAGAAAAAGGAGAGCACGAAATGTGCTGCGACAACACAGTCAATAAGAGGAAAGGAAACGCAGAATGGAACAATAAATTTTCATCCCTTAAACATTATACATTGCAGAGATACAATCTAAAATCACAGAGAATCGTTGAAACAAGTGAAATCGCTTCCTAAGATGAGGATACATGCATTCGCTAGTGTAAGCATAAAGCTTTCTGAAATAAGGGAAAATGCATTCCAATTTAAATAAGGGACGAATGGGCAGTTGTTGGATAAGCAAGGTGTAGTGCAGTTAGAAGATAGTGCTGGCAGAACCACAACATAAGGCGATCATGAAATAAGAAGGCACATGACAATTGTTCAGCCAAGCTATAAATTCAGTCATGGAACTAGTCCACAGTTTACCTATAATTACACAAGCAAATCAGAAACATACATCCTACAATAACCTATCAGTTAGCAAAAATGTGTACCGTTTCTTGCTCTCTTGCTCCATGTGTCGTCCGCGTGCTCCGTGCCACTCTCACTCGTCGACCATCAAGACCTCACCGATACCTTCCAGCCAATCGCTAGGGGTACTCTGCTTCCCCCTTATCCCCCCGAGCCGCAAAGGGGCCACACACTATCTAGATGGTACGTCTAGCTCCCAGCTCGCCTCACAAGGCTGAGCTACCACTCCTATCTGAGCTGGAAAATCCCAACTCTCCACAAGTAATCAGTCAAGTCACAAATCCGGTAGTGTAATGTTACGCTAACAACCGATCCTTTCTTCCTCATCTTCCCTTTCTTTTATAGAGTTTTTAGAACCTCCAACTTTCCCTAAATCTCTTTTTAATTTAAGTTTTAATGAAATGTTCTAAAATTTCTCCATCGTACAAGTGTCAATCATCCCCCACTCTCCTCCAAAATTTATTTTCTTTAATTTAATAATTGTCTCATTTCCCTCACCCACCTAGAGTTGCTCCTAAATTCACTCCTAGGTGTCCCTAGAGTCCCTTACATGTTTTAAATACTTTCCCTAAAATGATGTTGCTAATTTTGCTCAATTTAGAAGGTTCTTTATTGCAGATTCTTTACTATGTTGACCTTGCCTTTTACCATAAGTTCCCTTCTTTCCTTTATTATGTTTCCTCCATTCCTTAGTTTTCCATTTTTTTAATTTTTTCCTTCTTTCCCCTTTTTATTAGAGCCAAAAAGACAGTTGTGCTATTTAATCTTTTCCTTTTATTATTAATTTAATATCTTTTTATACTTTCACAAGTTAAGAATTAATTTCTTCTTTGAAATTTTTAAATCCACTAGTTTTATTTAAATTCTTACTCTCTTCATTTTACCCAAAATTTTTTATGAAGACTAAAACTATTACTTAAGTGGGTTTTAGTTTAAATTTTTAATTTTATTTTTAGGGTCTTTTTCTTAAGGTTAGACAAAAAAAATGTTTTACCCTAGAGAAGTTTTAGACTTAGGACTTAGAGTCTGAACTGGGCGACATTTAATTAGGGAAGTTGTTTAAGAATTTNTTTTAAATCCACTAGTTTTATTTAAATTCTTACTCTCTTCATTTTACCCAAAATTTTTTATGAAGACTAAAACTATTACTTAAGTGGGTTTTAGTTTAAATTTTTACTTTTATTTTTAGGGTCTTTTTCTTAAGGTTAGACAAAAAAAATGTTTTACCCTAGAGAAGTTTTAGACTTAGGACTTAGAGTCTGAACTGGGCGACATTTAATTAGGGAAGTTGTTTAAGAATTTCTTATTATGTTAATTGTCTTAGGGCCATCTAGGTTTGTTTCTTTATCAACATCAATGCAACATGCCCTTCAGGATGCACCACGTGCTCCAAGGGTGCCACTCGCCTTGTTTGTTTCTTTTGTGCGGCGTGCCCTTCAGGATGCACCATGTGCTCCAAGGGTGCCACTCGCTTCTTGTGTTTCTTTTGCGTGACGTGCCCTTCAGGATGCACCACGTGCTCGAAGGGTGCCACTCGCCAACTTAACTGATTGGTAGACATAAATAACCCCTGGAGTCAACACTCCACAGGTGAACTTATGGGAGACTAAGGGCTTCTAAGGAATAATGCCCCTGCCTTATTGCATGCCCCTTAGAGTCATCATGAGCAACTATCGCAGTCTTCCCTCGAACTAGGTAATTGTTAACCTACAGTTCGAGCCACGGTGAGAGTGATAGTAGGCTGTGGTAGGGCTGTTGTCTACACCTCTCCCTCAACCTCTCTAGTAATTCTGTGTGGCCCCTTTACTCCATATGTGAGTCTGGTCAACAAGCTATCGTCAGCCTGCATCATCAACAATCGTGTCAGAACATGACCACATCATATCATCAAATCAATATAATATCACAGTAAATAAATCAACCCAAATAGCACACTCCCTGACTCAATCCGAAGTCCAAGGGGTTCCATCGATGCCTCTGCATCCTCAAGGTCCAAAACCCTACAGACTCAGTAAAACCAAGTCAATACAACCTGTATATGTCAAAGCAGTAAAACATCATGTCATCTATCATAACGCATCATAATCAAGGATAAATGTTTTAATATCATAAAAGTCCAGATCACTTGCGAGCAAGTGTCCTCAAAGAATAAGTTTTCTTAGTACGCCAGAGCGGGATGTTACACTTATCCAAAGTATTAATCCATTCTATCAATTCATATATTTTCAAGTTTCCTTCATATAGAGGGACCTCCATTCTTGGTCTATAACTAACTCCCATGATAACTATAATTAAATTTTCTTCAACCAATTCTTCTTCAGGCTATAATCTCTCTTCAACTTCTGCAAGTTCTTCTTCTTCAATGAAATATCCTAATTCATCACCTCTTCATTGAGAAAATTCCATTGGCTCCAATCGTGCCTCAATATTTATCATTTCTTCAATGACTTCAACATTTTCAATAGAGATTTCTCAACCTCAGCCTCTTCCTCTTCGTATTCTAAAGGCCATCTTCAATTGTCCTTTTCTTGTTATTGTGTGCTTTTATACAAAACTGCAAACCAATTCAGACTGGTTCTCTCCTACCTTCCTCAATATTCTTTAGAGAACTGGATTAATTAACAAAAAATCAAATTAAAAGAAAAAGAAAATTTATCTCAACATGCACTTAATGCTCTTTCCCTTCACTGTGCGACTATACACTGGAAATAAGGGATTAATTTCAGGCACTAAACTCTTTTATCATATGACCATATAATAATGACCAGGAAATTAAGCGTGGAATTATGTGATAAATTAGGATCATTGATCTTGAATTTTATCAACGATCAACCACAATGAAGTGATATAGTTCCTGACGTTGATATGGATCTCAGATCTTTTTTGGATCATTGATTTTTCTTAATAAGAAATCAATACAAATTGTGGGCCACCACAGAACCTGATGTCATCCTGACCTATATTGAGGTCGAGACATGGGACCTTTTATTACCTCCAACACCTTAAAACCTTTGATGGTCATATTTCATTGTGACGAGGTTCGTCGATCTTTAGATTTGAAGATTTAATCTCAATTGTCCAACCTTTCCTCTGTGGGTCATGCCAGAACTGCGTGTACAACCACACGAATGAGTAAATAGATGCCATGTATTTTGGGCCACCAGGCCATCGGGTATGAAACTTTGTTGTGTTAAACTCATCATACCTTGATGATACACATTAATCTTATACTGTTGATCTGCCACTCTAATCAATGATTAGATCTAAATCTTATGGGTCCCATTTTTAATACTTCGACGATATTGATTGTATCTTGATCATCGCTTATCCTATCATGATCAATCTTAGATCATTATCCTCTTTATAATGATTATATTCTCCATCCCTTTATTCCATGTGTGTCAAAAATCGAGAATTCATGATTTTTTGCCTATTCAAGCAAAAATAAAATGATGGCACATCAAAATGTTATGGACCATTAATCTAATCCTCCTGATTTGATCCTGACCGTCCACTCCTGAAAATATGAATACACAGGGATTTAAATAAGGTTTTAGTTCATATATCGAACACTTCTGGGTGTGATCTCTTCTTCTACAATCACAAAAAAATCACCACTTGCAGGCAAGCACACTTATCCAACAATTTACGCCTAGAATTTGCACAGTTCTACAGAGGCCTAATTCTCAAAAACAATCTTTTATTCATCATATGACGGAACATGATTACAACATGAATCTTAGTTCCATATGGTTTCTTACACACTTCACAAATTCACATTTTACTAATCTCACACACTCACACCCCCTCTAGTCTCACCTATCAAACCTTCAATACTTTAAGGACCATATCGATCCAATCCACATATATAGGGTTGGATCTGACCAAAACTACACAAGAACTCTATTTAGCCTATAACAACCTGATTCTAATCCTAAAATATAGGATGAAATCCAAAAATAATTCCTAATGTATCTAACTCTTCCACCTCATATTACATTCATGGAAAAATTGTCTTTTTCTCAAACACCCTAGAATATTACAAAATAATTAAGAAAATTACAATAAGGAAACCAAATTCTGCTCAAAAATTTCCTAATAACTTAGAGCTCAAAGATTATATTGTTGTAGAATATGCTCCTACATCATTGTCTAAGTGAGCACCTATGTCAAGACTTTCCACATGGGTGATAGTTCAGGAGGTAATGCTCCCCGTCACCAAATACAACCTCATTGGTATAAGGCTGAGACACTTAATTGTATTTCTCCTCTTTCATCTCTGGTCACCTGCTTTCCCTTTTTCACTAATCTAATCTATAAAATCCTAGTCATTGTGTGGCTACTAGAGAAACTCCCCTAATTGTAACATCCCGCTCTGGCGTACTGAGAAAACTTATTCTTTGAGGACACTTGCTCGCAAGTGATCCAGAATATTATGATATTAAAACATTTGTCCTTGATTATGATGCGTTATGATAGATGACATGATGTTTTACTGCATTGACATAGAGAGGTGTTATTGACTCGGTTTTACTGAGTGTGCAGGGTTTTGGACCTTGAGGATGCAGAGGCATCAACGGAACCCTTGGACTTCGAATCGAGACAGGGAGTGTGCTATTGGGGTTTGATTATTTTACTGTGATTTTAGTACATTTGATTAGATGATATGATGTGGACATGTCTCACATGATTGTTGATGATGCAGGCTAGCGATAGCTTGCCGACAAGACTCACATATGGAATAAAGGGGCCACACACGACTACCAGAGAGGTTGAGGGAGAGGTGTGGACAACAGCCCTACCACAGTCTACTAGCACTCCCACCGTGGCTCGAACTGTAGGTTAATGATTACCTAGTTCGAGAGGACCCACGATGCCGCGAGGGCAGACTACGATAGTCGCTTGCTATGATTCTAAAGGGTGCGCAATAAGGCAGGGGCCTTATTCCTTAGAAGCCCTTAGTCTCCCACAAGTTCACCTGGCGGCGTGTTGACTCCAGGGATTATTGATGTCTACCAATCAGTCAAGAGGCGAGTGGCACCCTTGGACCATGTGGTGCGTCCTGAAGGGCACATCGCGCAAAAGAAACAAAAGAGGCGAGTGGCACCCTTGGAGCACGTAGTGCGTCCTTAAGGGCACATCGCGTTGATGATGTTAAAGGAACGAACCTAGATGGCCCTAAGACAAATATCTCATTAAGAAATCTTAAAACAAATTCCCTAATTAAAATGTCTCCTAGTTCAGAATCTAAGTCCTAAGTCTAAAACTTCGCTAGGGGTAAAATTTTGTCTACCCTTAAGAAAACCTCTCTCCAAAAAAAATAAAATGATAAAGTTTAAAATAAAAAACACTTAAGTAATAATTGTGGACTTCATAAATTTTGGGTAAAATGAAGAGAGTAAGAACTTAAATAAAATCTATGATATGAAAGGTAAAGAAGAAATTAATTATTTAACTTGTGAAAGTGTAAAAAGATATTAAATTAATAATAAAAAGGGAAAGGAGGTTAACTTGCACAATTGTCATCTTTGGTTCTAATAAAAGGGGAAAGAAGGAAATAATAAAAATTAGGAAACTAGGGATTGGAGGTAACATGAAAGGCGAAAGAGGGAAACTTATGGTAAAAAGAGGGAGGTCAACTTAGTAAAGAATCCGCATTTAAGAACCTTCTAAATTGAACTAATTTAGCAACTTCTTTTTAGGGAAGCTTTTAAAACCTGTAAGGGAATCTAGAGACACCTAGGAGTGATTTTAGGAGAAATCCTAGGTGGGTGAGGGAATTGAGACAATTAATAAATTAAAGAAAATATTTATTGGAGGAAAGTGGGGGATGGATGACAATTGTACGAAGGGGAATTTTTAGAAGATTTTTATTAAGACTTAAATTAAATGAGATTTAGGGAAAGAATGGAAGTTCTAAAACTCTATAAAAGAAAGGGAGGAGAAGGAAGAAAGGGATGGGTTGTTAGCGTAACGTTATGCTGCCAGATTAGTGACTTGACTGATTTACTTGTGTGGAGTTGGGATTTCCCAGCTCGGAGAGGAGTGGTAGCTTGGCCTTGCGAGGTGAGCTGGGAGCTAGACGTACCATCTGGATAGTGTGTGGCCCCTTTGCAGCTCGGGGGGCTAAGGCGGAAGCAGAGTACCCCTAGCGATTGGTTGGGAGGTACCGGTGAGGTCTTGATGGTCAGCAAGTAGGAGCGGCATGAAATGCGCAGATATCATTCAAAGAAAGCGATCAGGCAATGGTATTCCCTTTATTTTTGTAAAGTAGAAGGCATAGGATTTATGATTTAGATCTGCATGTGTATTGGGTAATCGAGATAAAAATATTTAACTATGATTTGCATTTTGATTGTTGTTGTCCTGCATCTTTTATCGATGGAGTACCTCTTCGCATGGGTTTCCTTGCATCCATTGAGGGATATATGACACTTGTTTATTTTATTTTATTTCTACACAACTTTTACCTGTGCGTATTTTTCAAATGAGCCACTTATTCCAGGAAATTTTTCCTCCAACGATTTACCCAAGAACTCCATGATCAGTATCGACGTTTTCATACCCTTTGTTTACCTAATCAATGTCTCGACAACATCTTAATCAGTGGGCATCCACTTTTACACCTGTTAACAATCGGCTATTTTACTTCTACCATTTTTACTTTTGGGGTTTTAAAAACGGCACTTTTTCCTTTCGGACAGCGCTCTGATAACAGGTGGTCACATGTATAGAATTGGTGTTTTTTTATTTATTGATAGAAATTCTATGCTATCGTTGGTTGCCTTGAACAACAGTTAATTCGAACTGCAGAAGAATCACAGAAATTTTTTCATGGCGAATCGATTTCGAGTATAGCTTTAATCCAACGGCTGGTTAGCATATTACTCACCCTGGGAGATCTGAATTCCTTACTCAAAATAGAAGGGTGAGTACTTATTTTCTCATTTCAAAATCTTGGACAAGAATATGATAAGGATATCTCCTTAGATCATCTCAGACTTAGATTAAGGAAGGAAATGAGATTGACTGCATAACTTCTTGAAGCCCATTATAGATGTTACGTCTTACCATCCACTCGAGGGCCAAAACCCGTATTTCAGGATTTCGCTCGATTCTCTGCATGGTATGACTCTAGATTCATCTCAATTGATAGATAGCCCCAATCAACCTTCCTGTTCTTGTAATTTTTATGTGAAATTTTACCGTGCTTGTACGGAAGATGTGCTTGATTTTGAGCATTGGCCACTAGTTGCAAAAAAAAAAAAAACAGGAACTGGCGATTGAGAAACTTAGTGTTTTCCAGTACCATACCAGGTGCATGTGCGGTCTACTCTGACTAACAAATAGATTTTTTGGGTGGAGATTCTTCATTACTACTTATTCCAGCACTTTTTAATGAATCTATTAATTACAGATTGCAAAGCTCATCTCCTTATCTGTTGAACCAAGAATCGTTGTTGAAATAAATTTAAGACTGTCTAGGGAGGGTGATTTGAGCCAAGCATCAAAATAATAAAAATAATAATAAAGATAAAAATACTGTCCAAGCCATCGACAATGATGGAATCATGACCTGGTCAATGGCTAAGATATTCTCAGCTTCCTGACATTTAGCGGTTTTAAACCGTTACACGCTCCTAACTCCACTTGAATTTTTGAGTCGTTATAACTGTAAACCTGGAGACGATCGAATACACAGTATTAAATATTTACAACCCCTCCCTAGTTTTTTTTTAGTGATTATATTGGTAACCTATCTCCTTCAGACTTGACAGAATTTTTTAGTGACAGTTGGATTAGCAGTCACTATTTAAATAGAAGGAATGACATTTGTTGGGGCAGTAACCTTTAGTGACCATTTCGATTTGCAGGAATTTAATTTTGGGCAGTGAATTTTGCAGAACCTTAACTTAGACCGTTGTACCCCTACGCACCTTGCTTTCGACAGAATCTATCCCTACGCTTCTGGTCTCCTTGCCAGCCTAGTCCTATTTGACTTTCCCTTGGTTGTCGTGCCTTGCCTAGGTGTGTCACACCGCCTTAATCTCATTTATTTTCTGTAATGTTAAATTTTGGCACTTATCTCCTTTTTGCGTTGGGCAACAATTCTCCCTAAATTACTCCCAACAGCCAGTTAAATTTCCATCAAGCCAAACGATTCAGTATTAACGCCCGAGACATTACCCTTACCTAGCACTGAATGGTCTTAAACGCCTTTCATTGCTAAATTATTAACGCCAGAATATTGCTCTTGATAAATGCCAGGTTGTATTGTTATCTATGATCTAGAATTAATTACCTAGCTTTGCTTTATGTTAATGCCTCGATTATTTTACTATTTATTTAATGATAACATCTAGTGTTTAGACTGCTACCTTTGTATCAAGAATCTGTGATTAATTGGAGTGTGATTAGGAATAATTTAGAAATGGCCACCTATAAGATATAAGGTGATTTGTTGTCGTATTGCAAGGTGAGTGTGATATAAATGAAATATTGTTATTATTGTTTACATTAACCATTATGTAATAAATGTTAATGTTGATGCTAATATTTAGGGTAATGCTAATTTTCAATGCTATTATTGTTCATGGTAAAGTTAATGTAATGTAATGTTTAAAGTTAATACTAATGTTTATGGTAAGGTTAAAATTCTATGTTATTTTGTTTTATGGAAATGTTAATGTAATTGTTATAGATAACATGTAAGGTGCAAGGTGGTCGTCATTTTATTTAGTTATTGCAATATAAAATGTAAGGTGGTTATTATTGTATGGTAACGATGTTGAAATTTCATTATCATTGATAACAGATACAATGTAATGTCTTGAACTAAGTTTAATAAGCTATTATGATTCAGTAAATGGGGATTTGCAGTTAATTGAATTTACATTATTTTTAAGGTTGGATTTGGTAACTCGTTGATTAATGAAAAGGAAACAAATTGATTGATCTATATTTATTTCCAATTGAGTCATAGGTAATGCCTTGTCTTAAAAATGGTTGGCTGTTATCCGAGTCCTGCTGACTTGTGCCTTCCATAGAGGACGTGGTTGTTCATTTAATTATTGTTATACTTGGCTATAAACTTTTTGCTTAGGTTGCTAATGTCGGGCGGGATGTAGACACCTCCATGTTCCTTAGAACAGTCGCCAGCCCTGAGACCTTAAATGGTTAAAATCGATGGGAACCTGGGCTTGAGCGTTTCTTATGTGTCTTGGAGGTCCTAACCATTGAAGCGTAGGACGGGCGGGTAGTCAGTCTTACTTGTTTTCCGATTGATCGTCGTTAAATGCATGCAGTTACTTGATGTGCATCTTAGGTCGTCATGTTGTGTTCGTCGTGGTTTGTGTCTTGTTTGTCATCGGGTGGCAACGCAGAGTCGAATGTGTTTATTTCCCTTGTACACACGTGCACACAGATTAAAAAATAAATAAATAAATTATACTTGTTATATGAGGTTCGTCTTCATAACGAGGAGGTTTGTTACACTAATGGTAATGGGGATAGTTCGAAACCATGGGTACAC
This sequence comes from Picea mariana, assembly GCA_032191745.1. Lineage (NCBI taxonomy): Eukaryota > Viridiplantae > Streptophyta > Pinopsida > Pinales > Pinaceae > Picea > Picea mariana. The sequence continues at coordinate 354,256 of JASDQU010100736.1, read as the reverse complement.
AAGTGAATCTGATAGCTTTTAAGAAAAAACATTAAGGCTTGGGAAGTGAACCATATTTCCCAATTCTAAAGATTATGGTAGGGCATGTGTACCAATATCATGAAAAAACCTAGCATATAGGGTAGAGGAGCTTCTTTGGTTATGATAACTATTCATTTATCTCATTAATGTTTTTTTTGCGTAGTTGGTTCCATGTTGATAGGTTCCTTGTTCTCTTTTAACATGATAACTATTTAGTTTTCTTATTATTGTTGTGGGGTATTAGAAATATTATCTCTTGATGTGAGAAACCCCTTAAATACTTGGTTTGAATCCCTAGTAAAATGCACTAATTTATTTATGTTAAATCTTTAATGAAAGATACCATTTAAAAATATGAGAATTATTCATTTAATTTTTTTTATATATATATATATATATATATATATAATTTTAATTTTAATTTGAGAAGTTGCATTTTAATATTAATGTTTTTATTAAAAGGAATTTTTTATAAATAATGTTTTATTAATCATATTTCTTTG
>JASDQU010100736.1:331889-353346 GCA_032191745.1 Picea mariana | reverse complement strand
TTTTTAAAAATAATTGATTTATGTAACATTCCTAAACACTATTCTAATATATTGAGAAAGTATATTGTACTACAAACTATTCTAATATATTGAGCAAGTATATTGAACTACAAACTGATTTAATAAAAAAAAATTACTTGACAATCCATTATAAGACAAAGTTATACAATTACTTCAAAAATTTCAAAATTCTAAATAAGAAGCAACAAGTGATGTGTGTTTCGTTTTCTTTTGATTTTTCTAAATTTTATATTGATTTTCCTTGTTGTACATTGATTTCTTCACATTCTAAATTTGGTTTTCATCCATGAAAGTGGGGTTGATGCTTCTTTATTATGCACTCATGTAGGAGACATAAAGAGGTAGACGCGAGCTTAGTGATTTGTGAGTCTCTACCATATAAACTTCTTAGACATTCCAAAAATGGAGGAGTTATATTCCATCATTAGGGTTTTTCTCTAATTTATTCATCTCTATTTCTTTTTATGCTACTTTATTTTCTTTTCTCCCTTCTTTCTCCACTACTATGTTGAGTTCTATGTTATTATAATTATTGTGATAGTCTAGTTCTAATAGAAGGGAACCTTTTCTCTTGATTTTTGAGATATTATTCTTGATGTTTTCTTTTGGAATGATGTCGGCACAGGGGCAGATCTAGGGTTCAACGCTACAACAACGCACCAACAAAACCCTAACTATTGGTTTTTTTGGCAACACCTGTGAGGCAGATAAAGTCTCACCCGAGGTAGAGGCAAAGGTGGTTGCGAGACTCAGGTGTCTGCAACCTTAGCTGGGACACAGATCTGTGATTATAACACTTAGCAATCACCTAGCATAGATTATTCATTAATATTCAACCCTTATGATACTTTGCAGACAACACAAAGCATCACAGTATGTACTTAGATCTAATATAATTCAACACTTAGCCACAACAAGATAGATTAGATTCAACAGATCAAGCACTAAGCATCTTACATACCATATCTAACATTCATTCATATCTCATAAGCACAAAGCATAAATAGATCTATCTAAACACATCAAAACACTCAGCAAAGGAAGAGACAAACACATCAGGTCGAGGCACATAGCACAACACACAGGTTTATCATGGTTCACCCCCACCCTGGGGATATGTCCACATAGTCTTCTTCTTTATTAGCTTCAGTTAATCAGGTTACAACACAGAGCCATCCAAACCCCTCTTCGCATAGGACAGAAGATCTGCGCAGCTTCGTCACTTGGTGCTCTATGGGCTCTGAGGCCTTCTTCTCTAAGTCAGTCATAGAGAGAAATGCTTTGTTGTCTGCTTCTTCAATTCCCATCTTCTTTGCGAGCAATTGATCTTTCTCTTTTTGGATCTTCGCTCTGTCTTCTACAAATTTTTCTTGGAGAGAATTATTTTCTTGTTGCACAGCTTGGCGTTGTTCAATAATTTCCTCCTGTGCTTTCTTTAGGGTCTAGGTGGCCTGTGATTTTTCTTCCTGAGCATGTTGAAGGTGTACTTCGATTGTATCAACAATCTTGCAGAGCTGAATTGATTCAGCAAGGGTGTAGTAGATATTGCTAGGCTAGACTGGAGTGCTTGTTGTACTCCTTGGAGTGCGATCTCAATTTGGCTATACATTTGTTCCTTCTTCGCCTCCTGCTTCTCTATGATTTCCTTTGAAGCATAATTGACTGCTGCAACAATGAAATCAAAGTTATCCAATGTGAGGGAAGTTCACATCTTGGTTACAGGGGTTATTAGTTTCCTTCTGGAGGAAGATTTCAGAGGTGAGACCTTCCTTTTCTTCGATGAGTCTTCTTCATCCCTAGGTGATGGTACTTTGACTTTATGTTGTTCATCTTTTGTACCTTCTTCATCATCACCTTCTTCATCTGGTGTAATGGAAGTCGTCCTTACAGATAGGATGTCAAAATCTTAGACTTATTCAGTCTTCTTCATCGTCTTTTCTTTCTTTGTCTTATTGGGCCCAGGTGTATCCTATGCAATTCCGGAGCTGTCGATGTCGGACATTTCTGCAGGGTCTGCTGAAACAAGGAGGTACGTTGACCATTCCTTGGTGATGTCTTCCAGGTCTTCTTCTGTCAGCTTATAATAGGACTGAAGTTGTTCCTAGTGCTCATCTGCGCGCGGGGTTAGGTATATAAATTGGCGGTCTGCGCTGAAATTTATCAGAGGTCAGAATCTCTACAAAGTGTTTAGGTTTATGCGAGGTTCACTCCTTATGGATTCTTTCAATTGGTTATAGTACGCGTGGAAAATGGCATTCAATTGTCATTTCTTGCTCATGTCGTTCGAGTACCATAATGTACTGAACTTCGCGGCTAGTGGATCAAAGGGGTCAAGGTTCGGGAAGGTTGTGCCTTCCGGTAGCTCCCATGCAACAAAAGCGATCAGTATCAGGAGCCAGCTAAAATGGAATTCATGCCCCTGATCTTGGGCTTCTCTGCAGTCAATATCTAGTTGATTCACCAGGTACTTCACCTAGTTCATCTGTAGTCCCTCTGCGCACTTTCCTGCGAGTTCAACTACAAAGCCGGATACTTGTGTTGGTCAATTCTTGTGTACCAACTTCCCTGCGATCAGCTGGCATGCGAGGCGCACTGCGCCACTTTAAATAGAAGCTACCTTGTATCCTCTCGCGCCTTTCTCAACATTGCCATAGGCTTCTTTGATCTTCTGTGCAAGAGCACGGTCTACGGTCTTTCCAAGATAGTACTCATGGGGATCAGGGCCCTGGATGTTAAGATCGATGATCCTATTGATCAGCGTCGGATCAACAACTATGCGACACTCTAACCACATGTATCCTCTGTGGTAACTTGCTAGCAACAATTTTACACAAGCATTCACCTCCTGGTGTCTGCCGAAGTGCGGTATTTTCATAACATTGAGCAGAGTAGACTGCACGAGGTTCATCATCCATTGTTGAGGGATGAGCTTCGAATTATTTCCCTTAGTTATCGTCAAGTACTTATATGGGGCAAGCATGTTGTAAGCTTTACTGTCCCACAAGTTGAAGTCGTAAAACTTCAATGCTGTAACCTTGTCTTGATCTACGCGGCAGGTGTGTACTCCTTTCGGTAGATATGCAGTGACTAGGGTGTATTCAAAGTCTCGAGGGACACTACCCCTGTTAATATCATCGCTCAGAGGGGGTATGTAAGCTAGTAGGATGGATGGCACTAACTTCGCGTTGGTTATGTCGTCCTTATGCTTAGTTCTTCTTTCTGCGCTGGCTTGAGATGTTCTTGCTCGAGCAGTCGACGGGGAGGCTTGCACTCCTCCTCTCGATGATGCATGGACTCCGGTGGACATTCTTCTTTCTGACATGGCTCTCTCAGTCATTAAATCGAGAAGGACCTTTGTGACAGATTCCTCAAGTGTGGTGAGCTCGTCGGACATAAACACTCAGGAAAGATAATCGGGGTCACGATGATCTCAAAATGCTGCACTAGGATGAAAAATCTGCTTGCAATGATCACTGTAGACAAACACTAGTTCTGTGGGCTTCGATTTTTCAGTTGGAAAAAGTGTTCTTCGGGCATGGCATGACAAGCTAAATAGGAAATTCATCAACGGTCTACTTGCAACGGGTAGGAAGCTTCCATGAACATTTATCCATCCGTTATGGCATGGTCCAATGGTCTGGTGGTGATCCTTTATTGATTTTCTATCCGTTCGGGGTGGAAGTCGAAGGGGTATATCGGTCCAATGGATATATTGCTTCACCACGACGAATTGTCCTATGTCGTTGTTCTAATATCCCGGTGAAGCTCAATTCGTGTGATTTTCCCTTCTGTGAAGTTTCCTCTGGAGTCTTCTGTAACTTTTCAATCTTGGCTCTCTTCTTACTTATATTTCTAGCCTTCTTCCCAATGAGCTTCATCTCGGTCATCATTTTTCCATTCTGATTCTTATCTTCTCTCGACATAGTCACTTCGTGATGGTGAGATTGTTTCTTCAGATCCAAGGGAAATACTCCTTCATTATATGGATTAGGTATTTGGGTCTTCTATGGTTCATCTAATACTCTTATAACTTCTACATCCAAGTCCCTAGTGTTCAATAGATTAGATCTGTTCTCTTGTTCTTCCATCAAGTAGGCAATCTTTCTAGTCATAAATTCCATGAGTTCTTGCTTCTTCTGTTCTAGGGCTTCCTTCTTTTTTTTTCCGGATCTAGTCTTTTTCAATCCAAATCTTTCCTAACAAAGCTGGAAATGGGGCATGGTCTTCAATAAATTTAATAACTTCTAATTCTTCCTTTGTCGAAGCTCCATGGGTACTCATAGCTATCTGGGTAATCCTGCCACATACGGTTACCATTTTTCCTTTAAACAACCCTATTTTTCCTAGTGAAGGAACCATAGCAGGCCTTCCTAGGGTTTCCCAAGTACTTTCTGTCATAATGTTCATCTGTGTTCCCTCATCCAGAGCAGAGTCAATGTCGAAGTCTCTTATTCTTACTTCGATTTTCTCCTTTTCTTTGAAGATCTCTGACAAACTGACATCTTTATGTTCATCCAGGGTTTCTTGCATTTTCAGTAACATAATCTTTGATTCTTTCTTGGGTTCTTCTATAATCTTAGTCTCTTGATTTCCTTCAGAGTTTGCTTGCTCTATATTCATCTTTTCAAGTCTAGCAATCATTCTAGGGAAATCCAATACTTCATGGTCCATAGCCTTACAACAGAGGCAACTAGGGTTTCTCCTAGGGAATTCCTTAGTAAGATGTCCCGGACTTCTGCAACTGTAACAAAGAGTTAATCCTCTCTTTCTCTTCAATGATCCCCAACTCTTCTTATACTGCGCGCTAAGATCATAATGGCTAGCCTGCAAAAATTTCTTTCTAGGGTCCTGCATCCATTGGTTAGTCCAAAAATTCTTTCTATGCATAGGTATAACATATCTATCATTATACTTATCAGATCTATTCATATCAAACGTTCTTTCATCTAACAATGCCCTAGTTTTCAAGCTAGAACAAAATCCATCAAGCATACCTAAATACATACTTCAGAAACACAAATTTTCACTTCTTTTACTTCTACAAGGCACAAAGCTTCTAGATCTAAGAACTTTTAACTATTCTTACATTTATCAGAGCACAAAGCTTATAGATCTTACTTCCTTTCTTCAGTATCAACCTCTTTTTTTGTAGATATGACTTCTTTCCTTCAAATCTGTCCTTCCTTCTTCAGCACAGAGCTTCTCAGATCAACTAGATCACTGTGCACTAGGGCATAGATCCATGCACAGATCTTTCACAATTTCAGGGAGAATCTTTTAACAAAGCTTCTTCTGCTCAGTTCCCAGCAATCACAGTTTCAGGTCCTAGCAACAAAACCATTTGTTGGCACAGGGGTAGACCCAGAGCTCAACTCTACAGGAGGGCACCAACAAAACCCTAACTATTGGACCTTTCGGCAACACCTGGGAAGCAGATTAAGTCTCACCCGAGGTAGAGGCAGGGGTGGCTGCAAGACTCAAGTGTCTACAACCTTAGCTGGGACACAAATATATGATTATAACACTTAGCAATCACCTAGCATAGATTATTCATCAATATTCAACCCTTATGATACTTCGTAGACATCACAGAGCATCGCAGTATCTACTTAGATCTAAGATAATTCAACACTTAGCCACAACAAGATAGATTAAATTCGGTAGATCAAGCACTAAGCATCTTACATACCAGATCTAACATTCATTCATATCTCATAAGAACAAAGCATAAATAGATCTATCTAAGCACATAAAAGCACTTAGTAAAGGAAGAGACAAACACATCAAGTTGAGGCACAGAGCACAACACACAGGTCTACTGTGGTTCACCCCCACCCTGGGGCTACGTCCACAAAGTCTTCTTCTTTCTTAGCTTCAGTTAATCAGGTTACAGCACAGAGCCATCCAAATCCCTCTTAGCATAGGACAGAAGATCTACACAACTCGCTAGATCCTTCTACCTTGTGTTACAACACTTAGCTTCCTATAGCAGCCTCACAGTAACTTGCACTTCACCTTTCAATCCTTACATAGTTCGCACAGACCACTTATTCAACATCACATAGATGCACTACCAATTTCACTAAGCAATCACACCTACTTCACATCTACTTCATATCTATTTATACATACAAAAGTGGGCCTAAGCGTGGGTAAACCCACAGGCCGACATCCCTTTCACATTACATTATCCCCAAAAACCCAAAAAGGACCCAAAAAAGGGGTCTAGCTTCCATGATTTTTTCTTCGCGTTGCACTCCATCTTTGACAAGCAGTCGAAGTCCCAAAAACGATGAATTATGACCAAGTGTTCCTCAAAACTTGGTCAAGGGCCAACAAATAACCATTTCTTCTTCTTGGGTTTTGGTTTGTTCTAATATAGTGTTAATTTCTTCAAACTATGATTTATCAACTTTAAATTTGGGTGGTTTTGATCCACCCTTATGATCAACATTTTGAATCTCTCAAACTCTTCACTTTCCTTCTCTATATCGTGTAAGTCTTGAGGGATTCATATTTTTTCTTCATTGATTTAGATAGGTTTTGTTGAGTTTCCTTTTTTTAATTGTGGAAACCTCTTAGGATACAACTTTATGTTCTTATTAATCATGGGATAAAATGAACTATACTCTAAATCATTGAAATATTTTAGAGGTTTTTTTAGGGTGAATTATCCACATGAATCAAGTGATATCTTTTAGCAAAGTGTCTGTACTCATGACAAGTATTGCACTTGAAAGGAAGCTACTTATAATTTAATAGTTGTTGGTGTGTCTAACTGTCAAAATCAATTTATGTTGCCTCTAAAGGGCCCTTCTCTAGGTTCACTTTCACATATATTTTAGTATAAGAATACATCATTTCATTAGGTTGGATTCAATAAAACTATTAACCCAATTTGTCCCTAGTGTTTTTAAGGGTCCTTTCATCCTTAATAAACTATTAACCCAATTTTTCCCTAATGTTTTTAAGAATCTTTTCATCCTTAATAATTTAGAGAAGATGAGGTAGCTTGGCCCACACAATTTTTTTTTGTAATTTCCTCTTCTAGATTGAAAACAAAGGTCCAACAAGAAAGAAATATAACCCTCAATCCCATGAAATAAAGTTAGGATCTGAATACTCGGTCTCAAGAAATATAACCCTTAATCCCATGAAATAAAGTTAGGATCTGAATACTCGGTCTCATTTCTCCCCAATTTGAAGAAAGAACCAAAAATATCCTCATAGCCACATGCAAAAGGGAAGACGTGACCTTGAATCTCGGGCGCCTAGTGCTTTGCCATCCATGCATCTATAGATTTTAGACTATACTAGAAGCTCGTAAAATTGCTTACTATAATGAGGACATTCCCTTGGCTTTAGGGAGAGTAGATCTAATTACGAAATGACTTCTTCTGCTAAACAACTCTTCTTTGAGTAGGGCCAACTTTTGAAAAGTAGTTTTAGGAAGAGAACCGAATACATAATCTTCCTCTTCAAAACGGAAAGGTTTTAACCTTCACCTCAAGAGATTTATGCTTCACCTCAATTGGGAAGGAGTCTAGTGTTTCAATTTTTGACTTGATTAGATAATTGAATCCTCACAACGATAATCTATTGAATTAATCTCACATATTAAATAAAATCCAACATATGGCCATTATTTCAAAGGAAACGAAGGCTCTGGATCTTTGACTGTATTATGACCACACAAAACTCAGTGTCAATGTTATAAAGTAAATGAGAAAAACTAATAGAGTAGAGAAGAAATCAAATAAGGCTACACGAACCCATACTTCTAACATACAAGGTAGGCACTTTAATATAAAAGATGCATTCTCAAGTTTTATTAATATTTTATTAAATAATTATAGAATATTTACATTTTAAATTAAAAAGATATGTTTTTTATTTTATTTTAAATATAGAATACATATATTTAATTTATTAAAATTTTACTTCATAAAAAATATCTCTATATTTTATATAATTTATTTTAATATTTATAAAGTTTTCATAACTGATATAGTAATGATTTTCTTATGTTTATTTAGATGAACTTGAATATGCTAATTAACACTTTTCTTAAAGGTTTAAAGTTGTAGTTTTATTTTCTAAATCTTATATATTCTTTACTTAAAGTTTTATTAAATAGGATTGAGTATATATTACATCAACATTCTATAAATGATTTATTTAAATGGAGTGGAGTATATGACGAATGAGTGTTTGATATATATGTTAAAAAATGTATGTAGATAATTTTTTCATAAACAAATAATATTATATAGAATATTTTTATATTGATATTTTCTAAAAGTAATATAAATATTAAATTTAATTTTTTATGTGTTTTAATTTCACATTTATTAAATTTGAAAAAATCAATTATTTAGTAAAGTTTAAAATCTTTTAAAATTTTGATATAAGATTGATTTATTAATATTTTTTTTAATTTTAAATTTAATTATATTTTATTTTGAAGAGGAAAATAATATATCTATTGAAAACTTTTAGATTAATTAATTTTTTAATTAAAAATATGTAATGTGGGTGTGAGATTTAACCATAGAAAAATTATTCATCAACATGGTTAACCTGGCTGCCACTTATAATCTATAGCATAGCTGGCTGAAAATTGTAGGGTTGACAAGATGTTGTATTATGTATTATGTTAAACTCTAATAAATGAAGTATTTAGGGGATCCAATATATTGAAGTGCATTTTTTTTATCATTTTATGTAAGAAAAAATACACCTTAACAAATATGGTTCTTTTGTGTGCTTGATAGATCTTAATTTAAGAAGATTGATAGATCTGAGTTCATCACCTTAGATTTATCTTAAACTCAGATCTATCAATCGTCTTAAATTAAGCAACAAAAATTACAGTTGTCATGCTATCCCATGAGGTTGTGGCAGCATTTCCCAGGTGGGAAACCAATGTTGCCACATGGCCATTAAGGTTCAATGTGTCCATGCAAAACTTAAAAAACTATAAAGAGCATAAATTGTAAAGTACTTGATCATGGATGATTTTAGGGGCTAAATTTCGCTCATGGGCTAATTTTCCATGGTTTTTCCAAAGACGAGATTCGCTATTTTAAAAATGATTCGCCTAAATTCTATAGGATAAAATTATTTTACCTTTAAAATCGCCAAAATTTTATAGAAACTATATAGAATCCTTAGAAATTTGAATATTTTTACAAAAATATCGCCAAACATTTATAGTTGGCATATGAAGGATTAGTAAGATTCGCCAAGGTTTCTACATTTTAAAATAAATTTCCATCCTTAAAATCATCCCTGTACTTGATCTAGGTTGCCAAGTAGGGAGAAAATCCTGTAAGCTAGGCTCTCCATGCATAAAGGAGCTAAAACTATATACTCCTAGAACTAAGAAGCCACGCAGCAATAAAAACTTGTAAATTATGATGTCTAGAGACATAAAACCTTGTGAAACCTTAGCAAGAGGAAGCTATCCAGAGTTGGGGTTGGGTCGCTGCTCGTTCCTTCGGTATTGCGCATTTTCCTTGCCTAGAGCACCTGTGTTCGGAGTAATTTGTCTGAGATCCCGAAGAAGATACATAAAGAGCTCCTCACGACAAATCCGGTCTTCTTCCGTGTTCTGCATCTCTTTGATAGCGCCATTGATGTCCTTAATTGCACGTTTGATGAACTCCAAAGATTCCTTCATAAATTCCATCTCAGCGAAACGAGTGCAAGCAAATGACGGCGTAGGGGGTGGGGGTGAATCATAGGACGAGGAGGGGGAGTCGGGAGAGGGGAGGGGGCAGGATGAAGAAGAGAGAGGGGTTCACGAAATGGGGGGAGCGGAGGGAGGAGGAGGGCGAGGTGGAGGGCGGTGAGGAGATGACGACTCCGGATTGAGATTTGGAGCGAAGCCCAAGGAATTGCCATGGTTGTCGAACCATTCAACTCTACAGGCATAAGGAGAAGACGAGGGAGGTAATTATGGAGTATCGGCTCATTCGGGAGGGTGGTAGGGAGAGGTGGCGCAAGTTGAGTCAAGGGGAAGCTCTCGGGTGGAGGCACAAGCACGGTCCTGATGCAGGCTTTGGAGAGTCTGCTTGCCACGGCCTCTCAAGCATTTGCCTCTTGCTGCGTAATAGGTTGCCCCCTGTTTAGATTTACCCCGAAGGCAAGGCATTAGGAGAAACATCGAAAACCAGAGGTGGAGCTCTGGGCCACTGTTGGGTTCGAGCTAGAACCAAGCGCAAAAGCAGACTGAAGGATGAGTGCTAGGTGCGGGAGGCCGAGAGCGCCAAGGACAATGGAAAGGTGGAGGAAATTCAAACGAGAGGCAAAGAAGAAGATAGTCTGGAGGAGGAGGCTAGGATGCTGGAGGCCGAGAGCTCAAATGAGCTATGGCAATACAGAAATCGGGCCTAAAACCACCAAACCAGGCAAGGTGATGGGACTGACCCTGCATCTAGCCCATTGCAATTATCAATCCCGTTAACTGGAACGCCAAAACATTAAACGGAGCCGAGTGCAATTGACTGCAGTGAAAGGTCAACTGATAATTTAATTCCATGGATTAATGGCAGAGGTAAGTGTGGGCTGAGGTGGCGAGAGTTGTGGCCAGGTGTCCGCCCATCTGGCCTTCCGCTTTTCATTTCCGATATCACCCCATCCCTGGGAGTGCAAAACAAATCTTTATTTAAAAATATATATATATATATATATATATATATATATATTCCAATTATGTTTTAAAATATATTTTAAATACACTTTTATCAAACGTGCATCAGTGAATGTAAAAAAGATGGATATATTTCGAAGTGACTAATGAATTGTCTTGGTCGCCTGGTGCGTGAAACACAAACACAGGAATGAAGGTAAAAAAGATAGATATATTTCAAAGTGACTGAGAGTTATCTTGGTCGCCTCGAGTGCGAAACACAAGAATGATGAAAGATGTAACAAAGATGCGCTGAAGTGACTAATGAATTGTCTCAGTGGCCTCGAAATCTGACACGTCACGCCAGAGGCAAGGATGATGAAGGATACGACGCATTTTGAAGTGACTGATCAATTGTATCGTACGCTCGAAATCAATTGAACATATCTCCAATACAAACCATTATTCAAATCTATAACTCGTTATAGAAAAGCAGTTTTCCTGATATAGAAAAGTTAAATAAATTGATTCCACGAGTTGGTAAAAGTAATGAACTAGATATAGAGAAAGAAAAAGAAACTTGATCAAAATGGTTCGTTCAAAGTATCCACATGGTAAGTCACTTTCTGATGCGAAGTTACTTTCAGTAGCCATCGTGCCAATGAACAATAAAATATGAGAAGGAATACTTTGACGTAGTCTGCCCCATTGTTTCCTAAAAGTGGGAATGACAAGCATGCGTGGAAGTAAAGGTGTGCGTATACAACTCACCTCATAGGCTATTCATGTGCAAAACAAGAGAGTATCTAAGCTCCTGCTTTTTCTTCCATACTAAAAGTCCAAATTATATAAAAAACCAAAAAGCTAAAACTAGGTTTGTCAAACTACGTTAGAATATATTCTTTAACGGGCCACTAGAATAAAGCTGCAGGTGGCATAAGTCCTCGTCGGAGCCCACAAGAAAGTGCCTAGCTATTCAATGAAGATGTGTTTTACTGGAATTTTTAACCGGAATTCCCACGCTAATGGTGTCATATTTGGAAGGCCCGTCTGGTCTAAAGACGATACCTCGACTTTATTCGAATCATGAGTTGGAGTGTGATAAGTATAAGAATTACGGGAGAGCCAAGACATAACCAGAGTGATCGCTCAATCTGCTTGAGACTCAAAGAAATTGGATCGATTTCAATTTTTGTCTGGCTTTGTAGGGTGACTGGTTGGTTGTGGAGAAGCTAGCCCAAAGATGTCGAGATTGACAGGGCCACTGACAGTAGGGGGAGTTATAGGGGACGTTTTAGATATGTTCACGCCCAGCGTAAAGATGACTGTGGTTTATAGCTCCAATATCCAGGTCAACAACGGGTTCGAGCTAATGCCTTCGGCCGTAACAGAGCCTCCTCGTGTCGAAGTCATAGGCGGTGATATGCGCACATTTTATACTCTGGTAATTTTAACTTATTATTTAGACCTAGTGTTTACTTGTCTTATTGAAATCCTTCAGATTCAAATTATGCTTTTAGTTTATCTGTGAAATAAGAAGTAGAACACAGAGCAAATAATGCTTGGTTCGGTTGAATTAATGTCCTGATTTCCTACTGGTCATATTCAGATCATGACGGATCCAGATGGTCCCAGTCCCAGCGATCCCACAGAGCGGGAATATCTACAATGGTATGCGTGTACATTGTGCAAATATTTCTACGAAATATCAGTTAATCACAAACTCTTCATATCAATGAAGTTGTTATTGGACAAAGTTACAGTGACGTTTAGTTGAATCCGGGCCGTCTGTAGCTATTGAGCAATTGATTGTTTATCATTCCTAGATTTATAACGCCTGAGATATCCATGTTATATTTTGCAGGATAGTTACTGATATCCCCGGAACAACATCGAATTCTTTTGGTAAGCACTTAATGCACTCTGAATTGTGTACAGAGAGACAGTCACATTACAGAACCAAAAGGTGTCCAGTACTTTTTGAACAGTATTACAGTTGCCTCCCTCTCGTGTTTTTTTTGCTTGGATTTCCGTCTCTGAAGGTTCTTATTTCAGATCTATGAGCCAGATAGTGTGACGTCTTCTAGTTGCGATATCCGAATTTCTCATTCTAGCTTTCTTCTTAAATTGTATCTTACTTCCATGGTAGTTTAATTCCATGAGTGACGGTTTGTTTTGGCCTTGTTCCGCCATAAATTAATTCATCCCGGTCCGGTATTCATTGCCATCCATATGAATTACTCCCTTCTCGTTTGATATACTCGTACATTTCTTTTCCAATTGTAGAGATCAAACTTTATATACACTTACAGGGAAAGTAAAAATATGTCCATCAGTGCATGGTAGTTTAGTTTTGCATGATGATATCTCGTGTTCATATCTCGATTAACATTTTGGGAAACTCAAAAGCAATCACGGTTATCAAATTTTTATGTTCAGGTAGTGAATTGGTGAGTTACGAGATTCCAAGGCCTTACATCGGGATCCACCGCTACGTATTCGCTCTGTTCCAGCAGAAGGGCCGGCAAACGGTGCTTCCTCCTCCATCGCGCCGCCATTTCAACACCAGGCAGTTTGCACAATATAATGGGCTTGGATTGCCTGTTGCTGCTGTGTACTTCAACGCTCAGAGAGAGACCGCCGCTCGAAGACGTTGAAATGATCGAAAGAACGTCCTGCATGCATGTCTACCCTCCATTCTTGCATTAGGGTTCTCATGTTATTGCATGGGCGTCATGTCTACCCTCCATTGTTGCATTAGGGTTGTCATGTTATTGCATGGGCGTTAGTGATATTTTATCTTCCTGCATTGCATTAGGGTTCTCATAGTTGAATGAATACTAAGACTGCGCCTGTTTCAATATGCTTTCTAGAGTTTTTCATAGTGTAGGTGTCTGCCTCCTTGTTAATACCGGTTTAGCTTGCAGTTAAACAGCCTGTGTAATATTTAATGGAGGGATCGTTCGCATTCAATTTCATGTAAGAAAAGGCAGCGACGTCTTTATATGCGCAACAGTAGGACGTTGAGGACATACAATTTGTAACGTGTCTGAAATTCTTTCTATGCGCAACATTTGGGTGTTGAGAACCTTTTATTTAATTTGTAATGTGTAGAATTTTCATTATTAAAAAGGCCTTGATTACCATTTAAAATGCCGGATTCTCTTATCCCTATGTGTAGAATTTTCATTATAAAAAAGGTCTTGATTACCATTTAAAATGCCGGATTCTCTTATTCCTATTCTTCCCTGAGGCTTTGTACAGATAAAGTTTTGTTTGCTATTTAATAGTAAGTAGGGTATATGTTAAAACTTCGACGTCCTGCAGTCCTGATGGATTGATCGGTTGCTTTCTTAGATATTTCGTGACCTCTGCATTTAATCGTTCCCTATGGGAATGTGCATACATTGAAGTTTCAGTATTGTGGCAGACATCAAACTGTAGGTAAAATCCTATTTGTTTCAGTATTGTGCCAGACATCAAACGGTAGGTAAAATGCTATTTTTGTTGATAGAGTAATTTGATATATAGAATTATATTTTTGTTGATACAGTAATTTGATATATAGAATTGTTTTGATCGTATTTAAGATCGAGCATAAAGTTTGAATGACGAACAGTATTACAAATTTGGAAGTGTTTGCTTTTAGTAAAGTGGATGGATCGATTATATACATTTGGATAAACATAACACACATTTCGCTTTTTCCTTGGGAGTGGAACGGAAATTCCCAGCGTAAAAAATTGGCACTGTATATAAAGGATTATCCCCTTTAGGTCAGAAAATTTTCTTCCCAGTCTAAGCGAAATATATCTGGTGTTGGATAATTTTTCTTCATAGAATTAATACGTTGCTAAGTAAATTAATTAGTGTATATGAAAATATAATTCAAATAATTTTTTTATGAATAATACTTGATGACCATAAAAGACAAGTTCACTTATATCCTGGTGGAGAAATATCATTTGTCTTCGTAGGTTGGCAACAGCCATTGAACAGCATTCAAAGATTTTAAACAAAATAGATGTGTAAAATTCTTTCGTGAACTGTTCTAATTCATTTATTTCCTTGGTATTTTCTATGGAGCTTAAATCCTACTTTTTCTTTTAGTGTCCCAAAAAATCAGAAGTTTCACTGTTTGTTTGCTAATGTGGTATTTTCTAAGGATCTTAAATCCTACTTTTTCTTTCAATCTCACAAAAAAATCAGAAGTTTCACTGTTTGTTTGAGCTTGATTCCTACTTTTTCTTTCAATCTCCCCAAAAAAAAATTCAGAAGTTTCACTGTTTGTTTGCTAATGTGTTAAATATATGACTAAAATATTTTGGTACAAAACATTAAAATGATCTTCTAGATGAAGTATTGTATATGGAAATATAAACCAAATATTATTTTCTTTATAAATAATACTTGATCACTATAAAAACACAAGTTCAAGTTCACTTATGCCCTCCGGGAGAAATATCATTCATCTTTCATAGATTGGCAAAAAGCCATTCAACTGTATCCCAAAAGATTAAATAAAATATAAGTGCAAATATTTTCCATCGATTATTCTAATAGATTCATTTCCCTTGGTATTTTTTAAGCAGCTTAAATATTCATTTTAGGATTTCTGAAAAGATCAAAGTTCCACTCTTTCTTTCATAATATGTTAAATATATTACTTTAGATAGATGCTCCATGTTGAAGGAAAACATAGCTTCAAGTTTATAAGATATATTTTGCAAGGAAACCATAGCTTACAATTCATAACATATATTGTGCAGAGTGTTCAATAAATTTGTAATGTAATTTTTCTTTAAATTTAGAGGCAATAATATTTTTAATATTATTTTTATTCTACATAGTGGCTTCTTCCTTTATTTGCTAATGATTTATCCAAGAGGTGGCATGTTTATGCCAATCACCCTTTAAGCTAGAAGTGTTGGTTATGACTAGAGTTTGAAGCAATATTAAAAATCTTATTGTTTTCAATGTTGTTTATCTTGTTAGTGTGCATTAAATACCTAGTCATAGCCATACTCTCAATTGCTGAAAGACTCATTTCTATGATAAGGATAGGATACTGTGTATTCCCATTAAATTTTGAGATTATAAGTTATATAACAATTTTGGATTTTCTCAATTTTTCTGAACTATTCTCTAGAGATGATGCAAACCCACCCTTCAAAACCATATAAGAGTGATGAGATTGTCAAAAAGAGGTTTCTTCTTATACCATAGCCAAAGGTCCATTTATTTAATAACATTTCTAACCTCCATTCATCAAATGTTATTGTTCCAGTTAAACTTGTGATCAAGATTAATTTTGATATAGTTGTAAGAATTCACTTTGTCTAAGCTATTGTGATACATGAAATTAGTGTAAGTGGTCTTTTCCGATTTAATTATGAAAATAATTTTTTGTAAGTGCTAAGAAAAAATGATGATGACTATAAGACGACTAGAGTCAAGCTTCTTCCAAACAAGTCTTTAACCTGTTAATGTATATGCCAAAGTGGGTAAGGGACACGGAAAAACCTTTCTTAAATCCTATATTAAAATTAATTTCTTCCAATTAGTCCTCAGTGTTCCTAAAGCTTTTAGTTGTAACTCTCAATTTGGAAAGAGGTTTTAACTCTTTTAATCTATTACAAAAGCTAAACACATGCAATGTGTGAAAATATATTATAAAATCCATTAAATAATATGGAATATTGGTTTATTATTGAGACAATCCTCCAAAAAATGATATTAAACTTAACAAGGTGGTTCATGATTGAATAATATCTCCTAAATCCTTCCTAGATTTTAAGTCTTTTTATGTTTATTTTAACCACAAATTAATCATCTTCTCCAAAATAAATCTATATAATTGGACCAAAAAAAAACCAATCATAATAATCTCATAATTAAAGGAATTTTTTTTATCCTTATTTTTAAAAATAAATATATAAATGATTTGAGTCTAATATTTAAAAAATACAATATTTTCATATTTAACATTAAAATTTTCAAACAACATTAAAATTTTCAAATAAATTAATCAATGTATATAAAATTCTAATCCTAATTTTAAAAGTAAATATATAAATGATTTGAGTCTAATATTTTAAAAATACAATACTTTCATATTTAACATTAAAATTTTCAAACAACATTAAAATAATCATTTATAAACAGTAATAATTGACGAGTGTAAACCACTATGTCCCACTGGAGACTTGAGAGGTTGGCAAAACCCATTCAACTGTATCAAAAGAGATTAAATAAAATACAAGTGTAAAATTCTTTCTTGAATTTTTCTAATGCATTCATTTCACCTGGTATTATCTAGGCAGCTTAAATCCCGATTTCCACATCTCTGGAAAAAATCAATTGCTCGGTGTTTGTTTCCTAATGTCTTAAATATATGACCGAAATATTTTTGTATGAAACATTAAAATATTCAAAGAGATTAATTAGTGTATATGAAATAATAAACTAAATAGTGTATTTACAAATAATAATACTAGATGTTTACTTATTCCAGGGATACATATCATTTATCTTCATAGGTTGCCAAAACCATTGAACTGTATCGAAAAAGATTAAATAAAATACAAGAGTAAAATCTTTTCTAATACATTCATTTCTAAGCAGCTTAAATCCTGGTCATCGTATCTCGAAAAGGATCAAAATTTGCAATGTTTGTTTGAGAATGATTTAAACATATGACTTTAGGTAGATGCTCAACGCCAAAGTATAAACGATATATTGTGCAGACTCGCCAACAAAATTGTGCTTGATTTCTTTATTTTTTTTTTTTATAGTTTTAATGTGTATGATTTTTTTATTTTTATTTTTTATGAATTTGTCTATATGCAAGAGAAAAATGACATTAAGTAAAAAAATGCCTAATAATAAATTCACCATCTTACAAAATATTTTGATAAGTGGTTTTAGAGATTGTAAGTTAAGAAATTAACGATAATTATTATGGTTATTTTCCACTAAGTGTTAGAGCTAATGTCTAATTAATGCCATTATTAGAGTTTAGGGATTGGATTTGGTTTGCTAGAGGATATTGAGAGATTCTTTCAACCTCTCCCTCCAAGAGTGAAATACAACCGTTATGTAAGTGTGATGTATCTTTGTTCATTGTCTGCAATACAATACCATTTTCTTTATGTAAGATTGTGCAATGTTTGCTATCTAATTATCTATATAAGAGATGAGGAGAGAGGGCGATAGAGTCTCTGTTAAATTGTTGTGAAAATGAAAAATATTTATGTGTGTTGCATGTAGCTAAGAGATAAGCCTTTGTTTTGTTTGAGATGAGGTTGAAGGGGCGGTTGCAGATATGTTGTCTCTGAGATGTGAAGTCGCAGAGTTGTTGTGCGTGAGTGTGAGATAGAGAGTTGGTTGGAGGAGCCTGCACAAAGGAGCCATTTTATGGTTGGAAGCAAACCCGTCGGAGGAGATTCTATCACTGGTGAATACTGTTGATGCTGTGTATAAGAGGAGCTGCATCAGAGTGAAAATTCGCATTGCCTAGCTGCCACTATTATTTTCTGACCGATCTGTTACAGTAAAAAGAGTCTACGCAAGAAGTAGCTTGCTACAAGTTAATTGAAAGACGATCTGTTGAGGAGCTTCAATGGATGGCAGCGGAGGCATGGTGGCTCTGATGAGGAAGGCATCCTTGTTTTGACAAGGGAGGTAATCCATGCATTTTGAAAAGGGCATGAAAGATGTAACTTATTCATGGAAGAATCTGTCATTACTTGAAGTCCATCAAACGATTGAAGAGTGTCGAGTATTTTCTATGTGAAAGTGCCATTGTTTAAAGATTTAGTTTGTTGGAAGGTCATTGCCTTGGCTATAAGAAATCAATGCAGGCTTCCACGTTGAACAGAGTTGAGATGACGACAATCTCTTCATCGAGTATGTTGCGCGCTTGATGAGGGGTCAACAAAAATGCTAAGTGGAAACCGCTACTTGTGGAAACCACTGTAGAAGGTTTATCTTGTTATATATATATGTGTGTGTGTGCTGCGATTAAAGTTTTTTTTATGTGTGTTAATGTTTAAAGATTTTTATGTAAATTAGGAACTCTTGTATCTTGATATGAGCTGGTAGCCCTAGTTTCATGAACAAATGTTCTTATGATTGAAAATGACCTTGTATAATTGATTTCTGAAGACATTCTATACCTAGACTGCCTTTCTACAAATTGATGGATAACTGGAAGAAAAACATCTAACAGATGGAGGTATGTCCATAGGATGATTCATTACTTGACAACTTTTCTCATGGAAGCCTCGGTGAGCCGACTTTGTCAATATTGTATATTGTGCAAGTGCAAGAATGTTGATCTGAAACATTTATACTTTAAATGAGTTGAAAGGAAAGCTCAAAGAAGAGGAAGAGAAAGAGTGCAATCGAGAAGCGTCAGAGTGGGTGTATCCGTTGATAAGGATCATTCCAGATGAAGTGTTGTAACATTTTATGTTATGTGAAGTTTTGTAATGTAGGCATTAACGAGGGGTGTTAGAGATAATGCCTAATTAATGTCACTACTAGAGTTTAGGGATTGGATTTGGTTTGTTGGATGATGTTGAGAGATTCTCTCAACCTCTCCCTCCAAGAGTGCAATAAGTTGGATCTCACAACACTTATTTAAGTGTGATGTATCTCTATTCATTGTGTGCAATACAATACTATTTTATGTGTGTAACATTGTGCAATGATTGCTATCTAATTATATAATTCTAAGATCATATTCAGGTTATTAAACATTAAGTATGGTAATAAATTTCTTGGTTTGCATTAACATTTTATTTATGTGGTCAAAAATATTAATAAAATCATTCCTAAATCACCATAATGTTGACTTCTTAAAAGGATAGGAAACTTGGTATTGTAACAAATATTTTGAAATTGCAATTTAATGTTGATGTAAGTGGTACATTCTTAAAAAGAAAGTAGTTTTCATCTTCAACTCTCTTAGAGTCACAAAGATGACAAATCAATTTGACTTAAAAGATATTTTAGGAATTGTTCATGTCGTTGTTTCACTATGAAGCCACTGAGAATTTGTTATTATTTAGTCTCATCAAAATAAAGAGACACTTTTGATCTTCTAAATTATGATTTATCACCTCCTTATAATATCTTTATTTTATTTTATCATCTACTTGTTTATTGAGCCACAATTTCTCCTTAAATTTATGCAAACCATTTTTAATGTTATTATTATTCTACAAAGTGACCTCTTCCTTTAATCCCCAATTATTTAGCTAATAGTTGACATATTTTTAATAATATTGCTTGGACATTAGGTACCTAGTCATAATCCTCTTGTCATTCCGTGAAAGACTCACCTCCATGAGGAAAGATTATTTTTTTTGTTTTAAATTTCATAATAATCTTTGCAACCTCCTTTTAACATTTTCTCAATGCCATTGTTACATTTAAGCTTGCGATGAAGATTGATTATGAGATATTTGTATGAAGTCCCTTCCTCTAAGCTATCATCTACCCAAAATTAGCATAAGTGATATTCTTGGATTTAATTATCATAACAAGTTTATTTTCAATGTTAATAGTCATGTCCATACTAGATAAGAAATCCTTTAGAATATTTAGTTATTTTTTGAGATCATAGGGACTCCTCACCATAAGAATAATATCATCAATGTAAAAGAGAAGGATGATGATTATACCAACTAAGAGTCCACACAGAGGGGGAAACGAACAACCTTGCTTAACTCCGATTTTATAATTAATTTAGTGCAAGTAGCCCTTAGTGTTGGGTAAACATGGAAATACTGTACTTATATGACCTTATCACAATAGATCTCAACTTTGAAGCTAAATTTTAGCTCTTTTGATTTATTCTATAGGTTAATAGTAGACACCTTATCAAAAGATTTTCTAAATCAATAAAAAAACATATAATATTGATTTTATAATTCTCGTGCTCATCCACAATGATCCTAGCATAACAAAGTGATTCATAGTTAAATAATAGCTCCTAAATCTAGTTAGACCTTTAACTCGTTTTCCATCTTCTTTCCAAAAATAATTTCGTATAAGTGAATTAAAAGAAAACTAATCATAATGATCTTATAATATGAACTTTATATATTTATACAATGAACTGAATTCTTCTATCATTATATATTTATTTGATTCTTAAATTTCATAAAATATGTAAATTATTTAATTCTTTCTTCATGAAATTGCATTAAAATGTTTATATATCACTTCTTACATCTAACTTATATTATTATTATTATTATTATTCACACACACACACACACACACACACATATATATATATATATATATATATATATATATATATATATATATTATTTTTATATTTATATCTTGTTGTTTAAACAATTTATTTTTTGAACTTTTTCATTTAAATCTGGCTAAACAAATTTTGGTAACCCATATCAAGTTTCAACAAATTTTGACAGGATTTTGAGAAAATTAATAGAAAAATATACCCATAAAAACACCAAAAAATAATATATATATATATATATATGTTTTTTTAAAACCATGTAACATTATATATTTATTTGATTGGTAAATTTAATTTATTTAAATATATTTTCATTAGATTGAATGAAATGTTTATATCTCACTTCTTTTATATATAATTAATTTTTGACGTTTATTTATTTTTTAAATTATATATATATATATATATATATATATATATATATATGGGTTTAGTTTGGATGATATGATTGTTATCTTTTCTTTCTAAATTCAATTCTTAAAAATAACATATTAAGTTATTAACCCTTATATTATTATCTT
>JASDQU010100736.1:292560-331865 GCA_032191745.1 Picea mariana | reverse complement strand
CCTCTAATATATATATATATATATATATATATATATATATATATATTCTTAGTCTGGTTTCAATTTTTATTTCTTTAACAACATCTAACATTAATTATTTGATTATTAAATTTAATAAAATATGTAAATTATTTATCACTCTTTTCATTAATTAAATTTAAGTGAATATTTATATCTCACATTTTATGCTTCTCTCTATATATAATCTTCAGTTTTTTGTTTTTTCAAAAAAATCTATATTCTAACTTTATATTTGTTTTTTTTTTCCCTTAAAGAGCATCTAAGATTATATATAATTTAGTGTTTCTTAAAAAAAAAAGTTTTTATCATATTATTAATATACTTTCTCATATTATTAATAATAATAACATCAACAATTGTCCCATAACTTATATATATTCTTACTTTATATTTGTTTTTTTTTTTCTTTTAAAGAGCATCTAAAATTATATACAATTTATCTTTAAATTTTTGTTTCTTGAAAACTAAAATTTTCATCATATTATTAATATACTTTCCCATATTATTATTAATAATAGCATAAAAAATTGTCTCATAATTTTGAAGAATTTTTAAATCCTCACAATTTTCCCATAATTTTTAAGGCTTTTTAAATCTCAATTTTTATTTGTTTAGAAAAGCAACTAGTTTTCCCTATAGTATTATTATTTCCTCATATTATTATAATACGAATAACATAGGAAATTAGTATATTATTATAGTTTCCTTTAAAGAGCATCTAACATTATATAGATTTTATTTTTAAATTTTTGTTTCTTAAAAAATAAAGTTTTTATCATGTTATTAATATACTTTCTCATATTATTATTAATAATAACATCATCAATTGTTCCATACTTATTAAGGCTTTTTAAATCCTCAGTTTTTATTTGTTTAAAAAAGCATCTAAGTTTTTCCTATACTATTATTATTTCCTCATATTATTATAATAATTATAACATGGACAGTTGTCCAATAAGTTTTAAGTTTTAAGGCTTTTTCAATCTTCAATATTTATTTCTTTAAAAAAGGCATCTATGCTTTTCTTATATTATTATAATAATAATAACAACATGAAGAATTCTCCCATAAGTATAAACGATTTTCTCATAATGTTATTCATGAGCTAGTGTCCGAGAATTGTAGTCAGGTTTATGTGTTTTTCTTTAACATACTATCTATATATAAAACATACTATCTATATATAACCGTGTGGTGAAATTTTTTATTATAAAAATTGGAAATTTTTTAATGAAATGATTAAAAGTGAAAACCATATAACATTCTAAACAGCAAACATTATTGTATTTTTAAATTTTATTTATTTATTAATATATTTAAATTTTAAAAATTAAATATTCCCTTTTTATTGGATAAAAAAGTAAATTACAAAAATCTGAAAAAATCGAAAAAACATATAACACACTAATTAACAACACCATTCTAGATTTAAAACGGATTCCATGAATATGAAATTCATTAATATATTTAATAAATTGAATATTTAATGGTTAAGATGCATTAATTAAGAACACTTGATTAGTTGGGGTTTGGATTGTTGCTTTCTTAAAGTCAGATACATGATTTCAACCTATATGAGAACAACAGCATTCTAGATTTAAAACGGATTCCATGAATATGAAATTTATTAATATATTTAATAAATTGAATATTTAATGGTTAAGATGCATTAATTAAGAACACTTAATTAGTTGGGGTTTGGATTGTTGCTTTCCTAAAGTCAGACACATGATTTCAACCTATATGAGAAGTTCGTTTTAAGGTGAAAAGAAATTTCGTAATAGTTTTTGACAAGATGTTATTGTTAATATATTTAACAAGAGTTGTATGGAAGGTTATTGTTGATATATTTAACCAGTGTTGTATGGGAGTTTAGTCTCTTCCAAGCTTAATCTAAATGATAATCATTCATGCAATTAAATGCATTGAGGATTAATAGTGAGCTTTAAACTTTGAAGTTATGAGATGAAAAATATTTCAACTCTGAAATTATAAGGACAAGGACTTGAACCGTGAGAAATATATTGATGATAAAAAACATTTAGATTCACACTTAACTTCTGTAAACAGCGGAAAGATTGAATTTGTCCGTTTATTCATGGAGTCAAACGCCAAAAGGAAACTAGCATTACAGAGTACAAGAAATAAATAATAGTACCATAGGGTAATGTAATGTATTGTTGGACGGTGGGTAAAGTCTCGGACTGGATGGAAAAGTCGGTTGCGGTAGTGTTGTCTGTTCACCAAATTTCGTGGAAGAAACCATGTGAAGACGAAAGCCTGATGTGATTACCAAAGGCTTCAACGATGCGCCCAATGGTTTATTTTGGCTGGCGGAATGGCAGTGTTGGCTATCGTCTTTATTTGAAGTTAGAGAGAGACGTTGGTTTTCATTTTTATCTGAATTCAGAGAGAGATAGCTATTTTGAATATGACCGCTCTATTTAAGAATTCACAAGTTAAAAGTCACTTCTCATATGGTTAGTTTCACATGAAACATGGAGAGACACCTTACCGTATGGGAAACGAGTCTGTGTTTAGTTTGGAACTTGAAGATTTGCAAGTTTCCTTTTGTTGGCTTCTATTGGATTTGTAGACGCGCGTAGACTGTTCTGCACAGCGCAGTTTCAAATACTGCGCACCAGAAAAAGGCTTCGCAACAGAGTTTTCAAGATTAGCGTGCACAGACTACACGATTTGTCGGGCGTTGTGAAAACACACTTAATGAAATGATTTATGGATGCAGAATAACACAGTGTTGTGTTTAGCACATAAACTTAGAAATATCACAGACACTTGTCAATACACAAACTATTTGATGTATATTAACTTTGGCGCAGTGGGTGGATACGAAATACAATAACGAAGATGAGCTTAGACTCTAATGACTTATGCTCACTTCACAAACACAAAGCTTGTGCTCTGAGACTTCTTGGACTTCTATGTTGTTGTTGTTTCTCCTTCTCAACTTTGTTATCTCTACCTCTATGTTTCTTCTCTACATCATTTGATTAACTAAAGACTCAGACTTATATGGACTCCAACTGAAGTAAAACAGACTTGAAGACCAAAATTATCACGAATGACTCTTCAATTACTTAATTGAACTCGAGAAGATAAAGATCGGCTCCATTTATAACTCGCTTGCTTGCCGACTTTCTTAGACTGAGTTTGAGTAAACATGTGACTTTGCATTTGAAGACTGACATACAGACTAACTCACTGAAA
The DNA here is from genome assembly GCA_032191745.1 of Picea mariana. Lineage (NCBI taxonomy): Eukaryota > Viridiplantae > Streptophyta > Pinopsida > Pinales > Pinaceae > Picea > Picea mariana. The sequence goes on along the minus strand of JASDQU010100736.1, from coordinate 328,616 downwards.
ATTCGGCTAAGTGGCAAAACTACTGACAAATTGATTGAATGACAAATCGACGAAGACGTGAAGATCTCACCGACTGTAAAATTACATTAAAAATTGAGTTTATATTTTATTGTCACTCATCTGTTACTGCGCAGATGTTGAAATGCATCTCTTGCTAAAGATTTTGTAAAAATATATGTGACTTCTTCTTTTGACTTACAAAACTCTAAACAAATCTCTTTGTTATTCACCAATTCTTTGATAAAACGATACCTTGTATCAACATGCTTGGTTTTCCTCTGAAACACATGGTTCTTTGCTAACATGATGGTTGAATTGTTGTCACAAAATACTGTTGTTGGTTCATGTTGTTCTTGCAACAAATCTTTAACATTCTTCTCATCCAAACTACTTGACATGTTGTGCTTGTAGCTACGACATACTCTACTTATGTTGAATAAAGAGTCACTATGGCCACTTACTTGATGCCCATGATACCATAACTGTTCCATAATGAAATGTGTACCGAGAGGTATTTTTCCTATCATCTATGTTGCCTCCACAATCACTATCAATGTATCCAATAAGTGTGAAATCTTCTGAAGTAGAATATCTAATGCAAAAATCTTTTGTTCCATTCATATATCTCATGATTCTGTTTCTTGCCTTCCATTGTGATTCTTTTGGAGTTTCTATGAACCTTGAAATTAGGCTCACTCCATACATAATATCAGGTCATGTAATTTTTAAATACATAAGACTTACTACCAGTCTGTTAAATAGTGTGGGATCCACCTTTGACCCTTTATCTTCCTTGCTTAACTTCAATCCTGTTATGACACGTGTTGGGGATGCTTTGGAATTTATCATATTGAATATTTTCAATATTTCATTAGCACACTTGTACTGTGAGATAAATATACCATTTTTGGACTTGTGAACTTCTATTCCCAAAAAATATCTCATAAGCCTCAAATCGATCATTTCAAATCCATCTTTCATGAATGAATTGAATTCTTCTATGAGAAAATCACCTATAAAAATAAAATCATCTACATATAAGCAAACAATTAACACATTATCTTGTTGATTTTCTTTGATGTATTGTGTTGGTTCACTTTCACTTCTCTGAAATTCATTCTGTGTGAGATAGGAATCTATGCGACTGTACCAATCTCTAGGAGCTTGTTTTAATCCATATTGTTTTTTCTTTAATATGTACACTTTGTTTTCTTGTCCTATAACCTCATAACCTTGTGGTTGTTCCACATACACTTCTCCTTCTAAGTTTCCATTAAAAAATGTTTATTTTACATCCATCTGATAAACTAGCCACTTTTAGTCCGTGGAAATTGCTAACACACTTTTGACTGTGTCCATGCATGTAATTGGTGCAAATGTTTCATTGAAATCAATTCCAGGTTGTTGTTTAAAACCTCTTGCAACTAATCTTTACTTATGCTTCTACATGTTTCCTTTTGCATTGTGCTTGGTTTTATAAATCCACTTGACACTTAAAACATCCTTGTCTTCAGGTACATCAACTAACTTCTATATCTGATTTTTCTCTATGATCTGATTTCTTCATCCATGGCTTGTGCTGATACATCATGTTTGACGGCTTCTTCAAAATTTAATTGATCATTTATTTGTGAAAACAAAGAAAAAAATGAAAATGAATTTGTTGTTTCTTCATTATAGATGTCAGGAAGACTTCTTGCCTTCCTTGGTAATAGACTTGCTAAAGTTGGATCTGGAGATGTACAACTACTTGGATTGTTTGCTGATGTGTGTTGTTCTCTAGGTGTAAACTGTGCACCTGTTGTTCTTACTGGAGTATTTTGCACTATAGTTTGTGTCGCATTTCCAGATATAGAAGGGTTGCACACTAACTTGTACACGGTGTTTGAACCATTTCATCCTTTGTGTTATCATGCTTCATTGCATCAATAATTTTGGTTGTGTTTGCTATGATTCCATCCCATACTTCATTCTTCATGAAATGAACATCGCGAATGATTATGACTTTTCGTACGACAGGGTCATACAACTTGTATGATTTTTTGTCTTCAGAATACCCAACAAATATACATTTTTGTCCTTTGTTGTCAAGCTTCTTTCTCATCTCATCTGGAAGATGTGCATATCCAACACAACCAAAAACCTTCAAGTGCGCCACATTGGCATTTGCACCTGTCCAATATTCTTGAGGAAATATGTTCTTCACACTCTTTTTCAGACATCTATTCAATATGTATACGACAGTTTCTACTGCCTCAGGCCAATAATTATTTCACAAATGTTTGGCTGCCAATATACTACGCGCCCATGATGGTTTTGTTCTTTCTCTCAGTGACACCATTCTTTTGTGGTGTATATCGCGCATTAAATTCCTTGTAGATGCCATGAAATTTACAAAAGTTCTGAAATTCTCCTGACATGTATTCTCTTCCTCTGTTAGTTCTTAGACACTTGATGTAATATCCACTTTGCTTCTCCACAAGTGATTTAAACTACTTAAAACAATCCAATGCGTTAGATTTACGTTTTAAGATGTAAATCTATGTCTTTACTAAGAAATCATCAATAAATGTTAGAAAATAAGTACTACCTCTTATAGATGGAGTTTTCATTGGTCCACAAATGTCTCAATCTACAATTTCCAATGGAGTTTTCATTGGTCCACAAATGTCTCAATCTACAATTTCCAATGGAGTTGTTTCTCTGTAAGACTTTCCAACTGGAAATAATTCTCTGTGTTTCTTTCCAAATATTCAGCCTTTGAATATCCTTTCTGGTTTTTCAATCAATGGAAAACCTTTTACCATATCCTTTGTACGTAGCATCTTTAGACCTCCAAAGTTCAAATGTACAAATCTAAGATTCCATAACCATGAATCATCATGTACTTCAGATTGGAATGTTATCTGCAATTATACGTCATTTTCTTCTTTCTTGATACCACGCACACTATTTTATTCATTAGAATTGCACGCACTTTCTACTGTAAATGTTGTGTTTAACTACGCATATTTTTCTTTACTAATACCTTGTGCTATGTTTTTCTTCTTGGTTGGCTTCAATGTCAATGGAAAAATTACGTTACTTATCATCTTGATTCTTGCAATAAGTTGATTGCTTAGGAATTTATCCATAATCACACTGTGATTATATTCCATCTAGATTTTGTATCCTTTCTGTAACAAATGTCCTATGCTTATCAGATTATGCTTCAGACCACAAACATAATATACATCAGATATGATTTTTTTTTCTCCTTGCTTGGTTAAGATGTTTATACTTCCTTTGCCTAAGACAATGACTTGGATATTTGTTCCAAGCATAACCTTGGTTTGGACTGACTCATCAAAACTAGAAAAAAATTCTATGTTTCATTTCATGTGGTTACTACAACCTGAATCTAAATACCATATGTCAGATGGACTTGCTTGAGAAACATTTCATTCAACTAAGTATACTATAAGCATTTATTCAGCGCACGCCATAAACATAGGGTGGGTTTAGTTATTTGCATTGTTTGACTGATCTTGAACTTGCTTGTTTTGATTATATTGATCCATATGGATATCTATGGCCACCCACCTTTTCCAACTCGCTCAAAACAATTTTCTAGCAATACTGGTAATTTACTATTTTTAGCACTTTTCACTTTCGGAGTTGTTTTGAGGCCCTAAATGATGTTTTTTGGGAAAATAGGTTTGAAATACTAAATATACTTCACTATTTCACCTAAAATGAATCTCCTTGATGATACTTTTCCAACGGGCTATCATACGCCTAAAACGGAGATCGTATGCAAAAGTTACGACCCTAGGAAGTTGATGTACTAACTTACCCAAACGGGGCCCACATGACTTTTGGCGCTTCATCTCCTAGGGTTAGGTTTTTGGATGTCTAGGGTTTTTTACATTCCTCCTTATTGTAAAAAGGCCTTCATATCCTCATTGTAATGATCTTCTTGCGAATGAGCACAGTTGTCACATCTCTTCTCAGAGATAAGCCGCCACCATTCCAACAAGCTTGTTTCCATAACATTTTACAGTTTTAATCTTATTTTGTTATTGAATAGAAAACCGGTTTTACTGTACCTCTGTTATTTTTTGTTAAACACCTATTAATAAAATTTATTCATTTCCTTCTTCTCATAAAATACAGATCAGTGCTATCAGAGCGGCCTGCTCCTTGTCATCTTAATACATGTCCCCAACGAGGTCGGAGTACAAAGAGTTGGGTCTCAAGCTTGTTTCTCTTGAGGACAAAAGCTTTCGCATGCCCAAGCGGCCTCTCTTGGCAAGAGAAAATAAAGAACATGGGACATGATATCCTTTCAAATTGTTGATTAAGGAATCCCTCATGCAACAGAGGAACGAGATGATGAATAGTTTCACGCAAATCCTTCGACGGCTACCAACAGGCGATGCATCTTCTTCAAACAGAGGTGCCGCCCCCTTCAAGGTATAAATAAACTTAGACATTCCTATATTTGAAGTTTAGATAGACACAGATGTTGTAGATAAGTGGTTGAATCTACTAGAAGGGTATTTTTCGAATAGAGAAAAGATTACTTTTGCGCTCTTCAAAGCCATTCCCCATGTCAAAGATTGGTGGGAAACTTTCTGTGAGCAAAAGGAAACAGAGGAACCCTCATTTTTTTTAGTCACATCCACCTGGGAATCCTTCAGGGATGTAAACAAGGAACAATACAACCATGTCAGAAGTTATGATGAGCTGTATACCAAATGGACCACATTGTGGCAAGAAAGAGACCAAGCAGTGCTAGATTTCACGAATATCTTCGATACCTTCCACACCAAGCTGGGTATCAAAGATTCAGAGCGACATGTGGTGCTCAAGTATCACAATGCTCTGCATAGATACATCTTGACCAGAATAGAATTTCTGGACATCTCATCCTTGGGCACAACCTACCAATATGCCGTCAAAATCGAACATAAGCTCAAACAAAAGATGCAGAAATTTGGGCCTAGGAACCCCTCGCAACAAAAGCCAAGAAATGGCAGCCCCAACCCATAGAACAAAGGACAAAGAAAATATGGACAATATCAGGACAACCAGTTGAAGCCGTAAGAAAATAAGGACACCAGAAATACAAAAAAAGATGTCAGGAAGTGGTGTGACTTCCATAAGACCCTTTGGCATAACACTATTGATTGCCGCTCAAAGAAGTCATTTGTGGCTGAAGTGAAAGCCTATAAATCAGATTTAGATTCTGACTCTGAGCTAGAATGGGAAAGGGGAAGATGGATCATTGACATAGAAAACAGTTCTACCGTTGCTCCCACCAAGCTCCAGCCTAGTGAACTAGACGAGCCATAAGAAGGAGAGTGCCTCTTCCAGTCACATATGTGGGTAAAAGGCACCCTTATGCACTTCATCGTTGATAGCGGTAGCCATAAGAACCTCATATCAGTAGAGTTCGTCCAGCGGTTGGCCTTGCCAACAATTCCACACCCACAACCCTACATCGTTGGATGGCTCCGCCAAGGAAGTGATATCTGCGTCAGCCAACAATGTTGACTGTCGTAAGACATCAAGCCCTTCAAAGATGAGGTATTGTGTGATGTTTCTCCTCTTGAAGTTTTTGATGTTCTTTTAGGCCAACCTTATTTATGGAATCGTCATGCTATATATGAGTCTAGGCCTCATAGTGTTATTATTACTTTGAACAAGAAATTGTACAGGATACCCGAGGTAGTCCCACCTAGTGCTATTTCCTTGATCTCTGCTAAGCAATGCAGGAAGGGCATCTTTCAGTTGGGGAAGTTTTTCTTCTTCATGATTTGCTCTTAGAATAAGCGAAAGATCACATCCACATCCAGGGTCTCTGTGGCTGACCTCTCCACACAGTAGAATCAAGTAGATAAGGTCATGGAATAATACTCGGATATCTTCTCCTCACCTACNTCATAGTGTTATTATTACTTTGAACAAGAAATTGTACAGGATACCCGAGGTAGTCCCACCTAGTGCTATTTCCTTGATCTCTGCTAAGCAATGCAGGAAGGGCATCTTTCAGTTGGGGAAGTTTTTCTTCTTCATGATTTTCTCTTAGAATAAGCGAAAGATCACATCCACATCCAGGGTCTCTGTGGCTGACCTCTCCACACAGTAGAATCAAGTAGATAAGGTCATGGAATAATACTCGGATATCTTCTCCTCACCTACAGAGGTACCTCTGCACTGTCAGGTCAAACACCCCATCGATCTGACCCCAGACACATCACTGCCCAATGGGCCAATCTATCACCTCTCTTTGTTAGAGAATGAGGAGATCAAGAGACAGATCCAAGAACTACTCCACAAGGGGCACATATGTCCCATCTCATCACCTTGCGGGAGCCCAATCGTGCTGGTACATAAGAAAGATGGAACATGGTGACTCTGCATTGATTATCGGGCTCTGAATAAAATCACAGTCGTAAAATGGTACCCAATTCCCCAAATCGACAACCTCCTTGATCAACTCACAGGGGCCAAATACTTCAGTAAGATTGATCTAAAGTTTGGATACCACCAAGTTCCGATAGAACACACAGATGTATGGAAGACCACCTTCAAGCCAAAGGAAGACCTTTTTGAATGATTGGTCATGCCCTTTGGTTTGACAAATGCTACAGCCACTTTCATGAGGATGATGGACAATATCCTACGACCATTCACCAACACTTTTGTAGTGGTTTATTTGGATGACATTCTAATTTACAACAAAACTTGCACCGAACACTTGCAACATATTCAGTAGGTTCTGCACACCCTTCGGCAGGACAAGCTATATGCTAACTTGGAAAAATTCTCCTTCGCATTGGACAGGGTCCATTACATGGGCTACATCAATGATCAGCATGGCGTACATGTGGATCTAGCCAAGATCCAAGTCATCCGTGACTGGCCAGCCCCAACCACACTCACTGAGCTTCAAATCTTCTTGGGCCTTGCAAATTTCTACCGTAGGTTCATGCTGGGATTCTCCCATATTGCATGGGACCTTAGCCAAATAAACAGGGGTGGTGGTAAGGTGAAATTTGTATGGGGTCATTCCCAACAAAAAGAGTTTGATGATTTGAAGCATCACTTGTGCTCAGCCCCAGTACTTTCACTACTAGACCTATAGTATCCCTTTGAGATCGAGACAGATGCTTTAGACTATGTTGTGGGTGTCGTTCTCACTCAGCACAACCACCCCATGGCCTATCATAGTGACACATTTTTAGATATTATCCGTAAGTACCCTACTTATGACAAAGAAATGTACTCCATTGTGCAAGCCTGCCACCAGTGGAGACATTACATTCTTGGGGAGGAGACAACCATCCACACTGATCAAAAGCCACTATAATTCATGCATACATAGGGAAAATTGCATAATGACCGCAATCAAAAGTGTTCCACATACTTGCAACAATTTCAACTCAACATCAAGTATAAAAAAGGAAACGCCAATCGCATCATTGATTACCTCAGTAGACTGCCAGTTGTGGCAGTCACCACAGTGCTAGACTCTTGCGGCCATGAGACCTTTGGATGGCCCCAACTCTATGAGACAGACCCTGACTTCACCATCACCTGCCAAATGTTGGGTGCAAACATAGTTGTCGATAATTTCCATCTTCAGGATGGGTTGTTGTGTCGTCTGGGCCATATCTATGCTCCATCAAGAGAATGAGAGAAGCTGATATGGGAAGCCCACTACAGTCGTGTGGCAAGACACTTCGGTTTCAAAAAGACAGTGGTGATGCTACATAAACACTTCTACTGGTCGAAACTTCGACAGGAGGTCAGCAAGTATATCAGGTCTTGCACTGTCTGTGCTATTGCCAAACCGACCACTAAGAAATAGGGCTTGTACACCCGTATTCCTACTCCTGAAAGTCCATGGGAATCCATCTCAATGGAATACATGTCGGGCGTCCCAACCACCAAGCGGGGAAATAACTATGTTTTTGTGGTTGTTGATCGCTTTTCTAAGATGATGATTTTGGTTTCCTACAAGAAGAGCATCACAATAGAGGCCACTGCCAAGCTCTTCTTTGAATGAGTTTGGGTAAATTTTGAAATCCCACAATCCATTGTCTCAGATCAGGATAGTCGATTTCTCAGCACATTCTGGTCGAGCCTCTGGTCACTGCTGGACACCAAGCTCACCAAATCCACAACCTTCCACCCCCAAACAGATGGCCAAATTGAGGTTGTAAATCGAATGATTGTGCATATCCTTCACATGTATAATTCAAATAACCCTCTCACATGGGATGAGAGCCTTCCCTATGTCCAACATATCTACAACCGAGCCTTGCATAGCTCAATCATTGGGTCCCATAGATGTTGCAATTTCCCTTGCGGTCACCTCAACCGACTCATCTCCTGCACCAACTGAAGTTGACAAAGACACTTGGTTCATTGAGCGGATCCATCACATCTACCAATAGGTTCATGATATCCTATAGAAGTCCAATGACAAGTACAAACAATGCCATGATCAACATCAGGTGCCACATAAGTTTCAGGTGGGCGAAAAAGTTTGATTGCACTTGTAGAAATAACGCCGTCCAGGACCCCATCGGAAGCTTTTACTACTCTATTATGGGTCGTACACTATCACCAAGGCCATGGGGGATAATTATTTTGAGCTCAACATTCCTCCTTTCCTTGGCCTGCACCCAGTGTTCAACGTGGATCTCCTTCACCCTTATTTCCCACCATTATTGGACACCTCAGAAGCAGCAGAACAACTGACACCAATAGAGATCAACCCTGACTGCATACAACATGAATCCAATGATCATATTTTGGACAAACAGATCAAGGGAACTCAACAACAAAGGATCTAGCTTTATCGAGTCGTCAAAGTAGGGCAACTCCTGCACCAAGGCAAGTGGCTCACCCGGGGCCAAATTCAACTGAAATTTATTCATCTGATGGGGGACCTCAATGCAATGGAGACCATTTATTCCTAAGGGAGGATTGATCCAATTGGATATCGGTGGACACCCACGTTTTCCAACTAGCTCAAAACAATTTTCTGGCAATTTTGGTAATTTACTATTTTTAGCAGTTTTCACTTCTGGAGCCGTTTTGAGGCCCTAAACGATGTTTTTTGGGAAAATAAGTTTCCAATATATAATTTAATTCACTCTTATGCCTAAAATTAATCTCCTCGATGATAACTTTCCAATGGGATATCATGCGCCTAAAATAGAGATCGTATGCAAAAGTTATGACCCCGGGAAGTTGATGTACTAACTTACCCAAACGGGGCCCACATGACTTTTGGCACTTCATCTCCTAGGGTTAGGCTTATGGACGTCTAGGGTTTTTTACATTACTTATTATTATAAAAAGGCCTTAATATCCTCATTGTAATGATCTTATTGTGAATGAGCACAACTGTCGCATCTCTTCTCAGAGATAAGCCACCACCATTCCAACAAGCTTGTTTTCGCTGCATTTGACAGTTTTTAGCTTATTTCGTTATTGAATAGAAAACCAGTTTTGATGTATCTTTGTTATTTTGTGTTAAGAACCTTTTAATAATCTCTATTCATTCCGTTCTACTCATAAAATATAGATCATATATTGTCTCTTCCTACAGTCATATGAATAATGTCCATACCTTTTACAGTAATGGCATTGAATATTTGATTTGTCACTTCTATGAGAACTTGACTGACTGGCATTTGGATTTTGACCTCTTCCGCGAGTATTTATAGGACTTCTACCGTGTTCACCTCTGACATAACTTCTTCATCTACTTCTAGAGTTAGCTCTCCCCCTTCCTCTTCCACGACTTATAGATGACTTTGTGGAAAATGCATTCACTAATGACACACTTGACCTACTTCATCTGTGTTCATGATTAATGAAAGAAGATTGCAGGTCATCTAGAATAAACTGACTCAAATCTTTTCTCTCTTTGAGAGTCACAAATAAGGTATCAAATTTAGGAGGAAGACTCTTAAGTACCTTCTCAACAACTTTTATGTCTTCTATGGTTTCACCATGAGACTTAGTATGATTTATCAGGCCAATAACATGGGTATAAAATGAATCTACTGTATCTGTATCTTTCATTGACAGAGTTTCAAATTCTCTTCTAAGAATTTGTATTTTTGAAGTCTTTAATTTGTCCATACCTTGATAAGAGGTTTGTAATATGTCCCATGCCTCATTAGATTTATTTGTTGATGCAACTCTTGTGAGTATGCTCTCATTCAGGGCTTGATGTATGTAAAACATCACCTTTCCATCCTTCTTCCTTTGATATTTCAAGACATCCTTCTCAACTTGTGTGAGGGAATTGCATGCTTCCTAATCTGCTAGTTCCACATAACCATTTCCAATTATTTACCATATGTCTTGACCTTGGAACAATGCCTTCATGGTCAAGGACCACATCCCATAATTCTTGCGTATAAAAGTGGGAGGTAGAACCCATATTTCACTTTTCAACATAGTTTCTTCTCTTGAAATTATTCTAATAGAAACTTCCCTTGATTAACTTGATTTTGATCAATCTACTATGCTACCATATCTTGGATTTGTAGACGCGCACAGATTGTTCTACGCAACGCAATTTCAAATATTGTGCACCACAAAAAGGCTTCGTGACAGAGCTTTCAAGACTAACCATGCAGTGCACAGACTACACGATTTGTTTTGCGTAATGAAAACACACTTAATGAAATGATTTATGGATGCAGAGTAACACATTGTTGTTCTTGGCACATAAACTCAGAAATATGACAGAAACTTGTCAACACACAAACTACTTGATATATATTAACTTTGGCGCAGTGTGCGAATACAAAATACAATAACAGAGATGAGCTTTAGCTCCAATGACTTATGTTGACTTCACAGGCACAGAGCTTGTGGTCTTAGACTTCTTGGACTTCTTATTTCCTTTTGTTTCTCCTAATCAACTTTGTTCCCTCTACCTCTCTACTTCTTCTCTGCATCATTTGATTAACTAAAGACTCGAACTTATATGGACTCTGAATGAGACTTCCTGTAGAAGTAAAAATGAATCAACATTGAAGACTACAATTAGTAAGACTAACTCTTCAACTACTTAACTGAACTCGAGAAGATAAATATAGGCTTCATTTATAAGTCCCCTGCTTGCCTACTGACTTAGACCTAGTTTGAGTAAACGTGTGACTTTGCATTTGCAGACTAACATACAGACTGACTGGCTAACAATCCATCCAACTGAAAAAATTACTGACAGATTGACCGACTGACAAATCAACGAAGACGTGAAGATCTCACCGACTTGTAATTACTATTTCCAACAACTTCGAATTAAAAGAGTAGACAAGACCCTTTTTTGGATTGACATAGATTGTTATTGGTCGATGTTAGTTGCTCTATATGGATATATAATTAGTTTTCCTTCGTATAGGTTCTAAATAATATTGGAATCATGAATTCTCAATGGCCAACCTCAGTATTACTTAGGAAGGAACTACAAGGTTCTAGGCCTTATTCTTTGAATATATGTATGGACTCTCATAAAATTCGAAAGCTTGCACCTACGGTCCCAGTTGTTTTGTTGATGTCAATGATCAACAATTCAAATCCACTGATATTCTACATGCAGTCTCCTATGATCATCCACACAAAAGTGCAATATTTCATATCTCTGGTGTAGTGCCTCACTCAGAGATCGTCCTTTTCAAATACTCATTTTGATCACATGAAAAGAGAAAATCTCACAATCAATCATGACTTTGTGGTACACAAAGTCTCCACTTTGACAACATCATATCATCGTGCAACATCTGTAGAGAATATGGGGATGTGTTATAATCATAATACATCTTGTGATTTTGTTAGTCCCAATTCATTGCGGACAACAATAATTGATGAGAGTAAAGAAATTGGTAGCAGGTTCTGCAACCCTGAAGCTAACTAGAATGAGCTATTTGCAATGATTTATTCTTCGACTATTGGAACCACATCGAAGTGACATGATTTACACTAAAGAGACTTAAATTCTCTCTATCACCTCTGCAATAAGAGGTTTAAATTATTGACCAACTTGATAGCAAAGAAAATCATTAAATTTGTTTTAAAAAATAAAAAAATTCAAGACAATATTGTTTAACTTTAGAAAGCAGCTTAAATTTATGGTCAAAATATTCATTCAACCACATATCAATGTGATTTGATGGCTATAGTTCAATGGAAGGGACAAATAAATAGATTATTTTGTAGTTTATAGGAATTAGTTAAGAAAACTCGATTAGTTGTTGTTGGATTATTTGTTTTTGAAGTTGAAATGCATATTATATTGACCTAAGTCACCTAAACATGGGACCAGGGACGCCCAGATATGAAGTCTACAAAAATATGAGTTTCCAACACATGACATGAAGACTCTAGAAAAATATAATAAATTATGAATTACACATACAAAAGTGAAATGTAGACACAAAAATTCAGATTTTATTAGAACGTAGAAACTAAAACATTTACATGATGGTGATACAACTTCAATCACACAAGTAGTACTTAATCAATGACGATAAAATGATCCAAGTTGGCCAGTGCCAAATCAACACTATTGTCCAAACCCATACCATCAAGAAACACATCCCACATATTTATCTTAATTCCCTTCAAACACTCCTCTCTCTTCATAGAAATAAGACAGAGGTTAGTGTGCACATACACCATTGTATCTACCTTGGAATACTCAATCCTTCTCTTCTTCAAACTATACAAACTCCCACATGTGATCCAATTCCTCTAACAACTACAAGATGAATTAACAGGAGAGCGGAGGATCATGGATAATTGTTATAGAAAAGGGCATGCTGCATCATGAATTGTCCACCAATAATAGGAATTCTTATCCCCCACTATGTTTCAGCACATCATAGCATCCAAATCTTCCAATGCTAGTGGAAAAATCTACGAACCCCTCCTCCACATCATCAAGGAATGCTCTATCCTGATATATCCATTTAAAAGAACCATTCCTCTCACGTGAAATCTCAAATTCCATGTGTGATCCGAAAATCCTTAGATGTCATTTATTGTTTTACTTATAAGCATGCAATATCTAACTTGATCCAGAATAATTTATTGATCATATTGGGGAGGCTTGTAGAATTATGGTGATGTGCCTTTTATGCAAAAACTCGTAAACTGAAGATTATCTTTGCTTATTGATCAGATTACATGGAAGAAAATAAAAGAACTCAAATTACATAGATTTTGCATACTTTTGTTTCATCTTTAAGTTCCCTTCAATACAATAAAAATTGCTTTCTCCATCTCAAATGCCAAAATCGCATATAAAATGACTCACATATGACAATTTAATGGACTCTCTTAAATTCCATTACTCGACACAAGAAAATAACTTCACCATTCAAATCCTTGAAAATTTTTGATAAATTTGACTATAAAGTCGACAAATTTCTAAACTAGCTCAATTTCACCCTCTTTGACACACAAAATAATGCATTAAATGCTCATTAATGGAAAATTGAGCGAATACTTTTACAAATGAACTCAAATAACAAAATAGACCTCAAATTCATGATCCTTGGGAAAAATTATGAAAAATATGTATTAAGTTGGTTATGTTCCGTCAATATACCTCATGGCATGCTTTACGAGACAATGCTAAACTAGCACTTATCCTACATGTACTTCCATGTAGTCAATACGACCTCAAGATATGTGCCCTGTCTCAATATCTATGCATGGGGGTATGTGTTCCTTTGGATTCATGCCCAATGTATAAGGTAGGTGTGAAAACCTCCTCCTGAATTCGTTGGCAACTAAATGCCAAAAATTGTGGCATCTTCATTAAATATGGGTTGGTTGGTGTATTGGTTAGAACCTTGAGTATTAATAGAGGAGGTCGAGTGTTCTATTCCTACGATCCTCTCTTGGAACATTCATTGGTTTATTGGTTTGCTATATAGTTTTAAAACTATATATATGATATGGTTTAAATGGTATGTACATTGGTATAAAGTTAATCCCCTGCATGATATGGTGGAGTGTGGTCGTATGTTAGTACATAAACTAAGGGCTAAGGCTAGGGTCGATATCTTAGGCACTCAACCTTTTAGCCGCCAAAACAAAATTAAATATTAATTCGAGTACAATATATGCCATATAGAGGTTAAGACAAAAATGAGGGCATGATGGTAATGGGGCTTGTGTTAAGGATTCAAAGGTTATGGAGGTCACAGGTTCAACCCACGTCGTCTCCATACTTTTAATATACCTTAACTATGACTGGCCAATGGGGGGTTGCCACATGTCAGCCTCTCATTTTCTTGTACTTTCCACTTGTCAATATACTACTCGTCCACCTGTAGGTACTATCTTCCCAATCATCTGCCAATTGGATATGCCACGTCACCTATTGTATGACCATATTTCATGTGTCGCCCTTGCACCGGTGACATGTGTCACCTCTTTTTCCCCATGTACTTTGAACTTTGACTTGGTTGACCTGAAATTTTACCTCTTATATCTCTTTCATACGAACTATGTTTGACTTTTCGTTTGCGTCGTTGGAAAGATGATGAGAAGCTATACACATTGATGCAGATTTTGGGAAGATTTGAGATGGTTAAATTTTGAGAATTTATGAATCCTCTAGGACCTCTGTGAGTGTTCCAAATCCTCTTGGGCCTCTGTGAGCATTCCTTAGATCCTCCTGGATCAATGTGAGGAGGGAATCTGCATGAATTCCCACCACTAAGCTAAGCATTGTTGTAGTAGTTTTTATTCATTGAGTGAGACAAACAATGCAAAGGTGTGCAATTATTATCCCACATCGTGATAAAAATATCATTTATGGTGGTGAAAAATATGTCTGATGATGTCCCATACCCAGGGGACTTATTTTGTAAAATAATGGTCCTCAAAGACTCAATCATGGAATCCCATCCCTCATAAACCTCTCCTGGGATGGACTAGTCCGTGTTTGCAAATCATAATAAAGAGATGATAGGGTTGATAATATTAATATTAAGATATACCCTCTCCCACCAAGCATCATCTAACGTTGTATCGTTCAACTCTTTTGAAGAACCTTGATTTGTCTTTCTCCAAAAAGACCAAAACTCTGAAATAACCATGGACCCAAGAGTAGTCTTAACCTCCCTCAACCTCTTAAGCATGATGAATACAAAGTAAAATTGTGTATCGAAAATATTCCATAATTATATATGTGTTTACTCTTTATAGATTGTGAGTGCATTGGTATAGTTTTGTACAAAATTGTGGATATGTTGTGCATCCTCAATAAGACTTATGATCCATGTCACATCTAAAGAAATGAATTTAAGTACTAAATCAAGGAATGAACAATACAAGGTGTCCAAATTTTTTGTGGATATTTAGCTTCCACAATCACGCGAATAACCTTGCAAAAAGGTGCATTATCTATAATAATTTGCACACAAGAATCAACACCTACATTTTCAATAACTTTAATGAACAATTCACCCATATATTGTGCATCCTTGTATTTTCCAAGAGCATACACTGCTTTGAAGAAGATTGGTCCATTCAAGGAAGACACCATGAATTTGATGAGTGGATGGCATGAACTACATTTTTCCATCTATAAAAATAAATAGTATCACTAGATGAGGGCCATGGTGATTTAATGGGTTCTAGCATTTTATTCAGCTCGTTATTTTACTTAACCAGCAATGTGATTATAAGCTTCTCAGAACCAGGAGGAACATACCTCGTTGGAGCCCCTTGATTTAGAGCTCGACACATCTCAATAATCAAAGGAGGTCGTGGAACATTAAATGAGATCAAGTTGAGATTGAAAAAAAAAACAATGGTAAGATCAAACTAATCTCGCTTCTCTTGTTGAAATATTTTGTCCATTGAATTGATTGCCCTCTTTTTAGTTTCTTCAACTTGACTCTCACTCCAAAATGGATAATTACTAGACAATTTCCTCAAGAATGGAAGAGGATCCTCATTCTTGGTTTTCCTAGATGTTGCTACCACAATCCCCTCGCCAACATTTGCCTCTCTTTGTAATTCTCTTCATTTGAATGCAGTCACTCCTCGACATGGTCCATGTCCATAAGGTGTGTCCAAAAAATGACCCTTTACTTGGATGTATGTGCTCTTTAATTGATTATTGCAAAGACTACATGTGCAAAGAACAATCCCTTCCCCCTTTAACTTTTCCATGAACCCTTGATGTCTTGAAACATACTTCCATAATGGATGGCTTGAATCTTGAGCATGTTGTGTTACTAAAATAGTGTTTTTTTTAGCATTTGACGTTTATGTTGCAACCTCAGTTTCAACCCCTCTTTCAGAAGATGGAATACTAGTAGAACCTAATGAAAATGAAGGAGGGGGGACAACATTAGTAGGGACATTCCTCCCTTTTCTTTGACCTTTTCGAGTTTCCCTTGATGATTGAGCCATGATTTCTATCAAATGAGAAAGAAAATGGAGTGATGTAGGAAAAAACTTGAAGAATGGTAGACAAATCCACCTGCTTGGCACTTGGAATCCCTTCTAGCACTGCACAATAATCCTCAACTATAGTCCAAAACCAATTTCAGCTCGAACTTGTGAGTGAAATGAGGGAAAAATTTGATTTTATGGTCCATTGACCAGCTAACACGCATGACAAGTATCCTATTTTCGAGACATAATGAGAACAAGTATCAAGCACATGGCACGTGTCCAACCCACCATTTCTTGTATCCTACGTGTCGAACAGAACACGATGAGGACACATGTGGAACAATGTTTGGCATGTGTCAAAATACACACCAAACATTGCTTTACACGTCTCCTCATCATGTATGTGTCCAACACATAATATATAAAACATGGGGTTGGACACATGAGAGGTTCCGACATGTGTCCTCATCGTGTATACAAAACATGGAGTTGGACGTGTCCTATTACTTAGATCTTGACATGCATGACATGCTACTTTAAAAACAATAATTATTTAATTATTTAAATCTAAATGTTAAAGTAATAATAATAACAATATAATAATATAACACAATAATTTAGTAAGAAAGCAGCCATTTGACTAAAGTGTATAGACCATCGTCAACATAGTTACATTTATTATTATTCATAAAGAGTGATATTACACTCACTAAAGCGTATATACTATCGTCAACATAGTTACTGTTATTATTATGGAGGAGTGATATTACACTTACACTAAAGTTTAAACGTATATTTTATACCATATATTTAACGAAAAAATATCGTACGCTGTCTATGCTGCCATTCTCGTTCGTTTCAGTTCGAAAGATATCTAGTATAGAGCTCGTTTCAGTTCGAATAGATATCTAGTATATAGCCAAAACAGTGAGGGACAAGATGGTATTAAAATATATCTTTGAATTTTACAGAACTTTTGCATACTTCACTTTATAGGGCACAAAAAAGTATTTTGTATTTTCCAAGATTTTTGCATCCTTATTGTCACCGGCCAAATGCTTTCCGCTGGCGAACGCAGGTGCTGTTTTGTATTCTCTTCTCTTTCTGCAAGGCCGGTGTATATATACTATCATACCAAATATACTATTGAAATTATTGCAACGAATGATATATTCTCGTCCGACGAAGAAGGATTTGACTTCTCGTCCAATTCTTATAAATCCTTAGATTTCGATTTATATTAAATTTATATGCCATATTCTTAGCTCTGTGCCCTCCGCTTCTCACTGCGCGTTGTCTGCATGCATTGGTGCATTTTTTCCTTTGAATACTATCTCAGGATGTTGTAGAGGCAACCAGCTTTGTTACTATGCTTCATAATGCAAATAACTTCTGAATTCTGAAGTTATTTGCATTCATAAGTTATTCATAAATTCTGAATTCTGAATTTATCCTTTCTGAGAGTCACATCCACCGAGGAATTCGTAGAGTGCACACTGTCAAAAAAAACAGTGAACAACCCTTTGGCAATTCCATCTCCGAGACTTGGAGCGTCTGTAAGGCCATCCTGTCCCAGGTTTGCAGCTAAAATCCCCACAAAACAGTTGCTGCAGACTTATGTATAAGGAATGTCCTCTGCCCGTAGTTTAGATTTCAGCTCAATTAAACTCTGTAAGAGCACTATCACTATAGGAACTATCAAGGCAATCTACAAAGGACGAGGAGCTACTCCAGAATTGATGACCTTAAGGAGCTGTTGCATCAATGCATGGCAACATCTGTTCAAGCAGGTTTAACCACATGATAGTTACAGTGGAGACGGGGAGAATTATTTTTATAAAATTATTTATCAAACAAATGGTAAAATTTGTGTAAACGTATCCATTCAGAACTAATTACCACAAAAAAAGAGACACGGTTGAAGTTTGTGGTGGAGTTATTCATGATGTGTATATCTTTATCATTTTAAAAGGTAAATTGGATTTTAAATTTTAAGTATTTTATTTTCTCATTTTATATATTTTCCATAATAATAATAATAATACATTTTATATAAATAATTATTTCAAATTTATTACTAATTATAATTTTTTATATAATTTTTTAAATTTTAATAATAATAGTAATTTAATTTTTAAAAATAATTATTTTAATTTTATCAAAA
Organism: Picea mariana; assembly: GCA_032191745.1. Classification (NCBI taxonomy): domain Eukaryota; kingdom Viridiplantae; phylum Streptophyta; class Pinopsida; order Pinales; family Pinaceae; genus Picea; species Picea mariana. The sequence continues at coordinate 310,012 of JASDQU010100736.1, read as the reverse complement.
AAAAATAAGAATGTGAAGTTTAGAGATGCATTATCTCTAGAAAATAGTGAAGAAAGATATAGTATATCTAAAAGAATTTTATAACCTATAATCTCCAAATTAAAGGCTATACGCCCTATCATATTGTCTTAGTAGAAGTGATCTTATTGTAATCATTGTAGTTGGAGATTGGCTTGATGTGATTTCACCTCACTTTTTAGAAGTGATCTCATTGTACTCATTGTAGTTGGAGATTGGCTTGATGTGATTTCACCTCACTTTTTAGAAGTGATCTCATTGTACTCATTGTAGTTGGAGGTTGGCTTGATGTCATTTCACCTCACTTTTGGCCCAAAATTCTTTCCAACCATCAATTTATTTTTCTCTCATCCAATTTTCCTCCTCAACCTAGGGTTATTTCATGGTTATGCATGCATTTTTTAGGATGGGGTCATCCACTATCAACCATCCTTAGTGTAGCACAAAGAATAATTAACCTTCTACAATGAATAGTGTTTGTTAGATTGGTATATTAGATCTAACATAAGGGACAAGCTACAAGTGATTGTGGAGGCTCGAACAACCCTTCACAATCGAGGCTTTGCCAGTTCCCTAGGGACGAGTCAGGTGCTCCTGCATTAGACTCTTGAGGTACGAAAAAAAATCACGTCATTGTGCTAAGAACCGACTTTGTATTTGAATATTCCATGGTTTCTCAATGAACTAAAATATTATTTATCAAAGATACAAGTACATTAAGCCCCTTCTTTTTCTTTCTCCTCTTCCACAATTCGAACTCTTCCTTCTCTATTTTTATCATCAACTCTATCCTCACCCTGTTTCTCATTCTCGATATCATCTCAATATCTTCAAGCTTGTTGCTATCATCGACTGAAAATTATTTTCCCATGATCTTCACTTTATTCAAATACACAATGCCCTTCACTCCATGGGTTGCTATCTTAGTCTTCATCATTTCCAATTTCTATAGCATGTTCATATCATGATCTCACATTCTATCCAAATCATATTCCACAATGGAATTGATTTTTCTCATGGATTCCTACCACATTAGCAACTGATAAGAATATTTAATATCCAAATCATATTCCACAATGGCATTTATTTTTCTCATGGATTCTACCACATTAGCAATTGATAAGGATATATAATCACCTCAAGGCTCGACATCATAAAAATTTCTTCAATCAATTCTTCTCCTAAATCTTCTCACTCTAAGACAAGATCACAATTTTCTCTTAATTCATGCTCCTCATCACCATCCTCACATTCAATAGACAAATCATACTAATATACACACTTAACATTCGGTTCATTCCTTTCTTTAATAAATTCTTGTTTAAAATATTTTTTCTTATCTACTTTTGCAGTTTTTGATAATTCCTTACCTTTAACATCTTGGTCAATTATTTTGATTATCTTGTTGTTTCTCTGCAATCTTGGAATTTTTCCATGACACCCTCCATGAATATCTGCATCTCATGCAACTTTACTACTACCATCAACACTAACACCTTCAACATCATCACCCTTAATGTTTCAATATTATTCTCTCTTTTTGGCTTTCATTCAATGTCATGTATTCCATCAACATATCCAATAAAATTCTCATTAGCATAAGATTCTTATCCAATATTATTCATTTATGTTGCTACCATAAATTCTAAATTACCTTCACTTTCATTTCTTTTCATTTTGCTTCTACTACCTAGCAGCTTCAACACTTCATGAGAGTGTCTTTCCTCCTTAACTTCATCAAATTCACCAATATTGTTAGTACACACAACCACAAATAAATAATAGGTCAAATAAAATAAGGCTTTCTTTTATTATCTCCTCTCCCCCCTCTTTTGTAGCTTGTACTACTGCATATGCAATTTTAAATTTTCATAATCCTCATCTATGTATTCTAGTGTAGCTAAGTAAGTCTCATCATTTTTCCCCACTATTTAAATACTAATGTTCATATTTATTTCATGTACATTATAAATATGGACTCCTTCCACAAATTCATTCTCGTTCTCTTTGATATAAGAGCCTTCCTTTACACACACTTTCTATTGAAACTTCTATATGTTTTCCTTTTCAACATCTGAAACTTCCATTGCATCCTTCATCATTACTGTAGATTAATATCCTAAACTAACTGAACAAAAAATGAATAATATTCATTGCTCACAACCCTATGAATATTGTCTTTTCTAGTCATAAAATCCCTGATCAATTTCATTTCTTTACTAATCTTAATCATTCTATCTTCATCAATAATTTTTTCTTCATCAAACCTTACCTTGATTGAATTAATTATACCTCCTCATTCATTTTTTTTATTTTCTCTTCCATATCCTCCTTATGAGCTACCACTTTCTTCTACAAAACATTCTTCAAAACCGTGTTCTTTAACTCCAATTACAACATTGAGGTTGAAGTCCAAATCTTTAAAGTGTTCATCAAATTCCACTTCAAGGTTAGCAACATTGTTGGGCTCATCTTCTCAATCTTCATCATTTTCCTCAAAGTCTGCTTCAAACTCTATAGAACAACATTTTTTTCCATTTTCTTCACTTGCATATTGAAAATTCTTTCCTTCTCCATCCTTTGTACATGCACATGCACAAACATTAAAGTCCTCAAATAATTTCACTGCCTCCATGGAAATGTCTCCAAGAGTTCTTTTTCATTCTTAGCTTCATGTTTGATGATTTATATTATAATCATGATCATATTTTTCATAATTTTCATTGGACTCTACCACATCATCACAACATATTAGGGAACTTAAATTCCCCCATGGAACATTATCCAACATTTCACCTTATTCTGGTACACATTTAATAATTTCATCATCACTATCATCTCCAATATATTTACTCCAATATTTCTCATTGTCCTAAAAATTCCTCATATTCTTCATGTACCTCCTCTTCTATGATGTCTTCATACATTGTCTCTCTATTATGAACATGTACAGCATATGCCTTAACTTGACATGGCTTCTTTTCTTGTTCCAAAGCTCACAACCTTTTTATGATTTTCCCACCTAACACAAGGAACTCTTCTTCACTCAAAATTGTTTTCCTTCACATTAATTTCTTCAATGCTTGACCTTAACGAAATGTTCCCTAATCCCTTCTGTTTCTACCAAATATTCCAACTAATCTACCAATTTCCTCAATCCCTCACATGCTTCATCAAAGAACTCTTTCCCATAGGAATTTATTCTACTAAAAATCTTAATCTTACTTCGGCTTATGTATGACATCTATGCACCCACTGGGTAAACCCTATGTTTTGACTTTCTACACTTCTATCTGATTGAAAATGATGGAGTTGTTTTCTGGAATACCTATTATTATTCTTCACATAATTTTACCCAAGTTCAACTCTTGCTGGAACTATTGGCTTCTTTAAACTTCTCAAACTTTCACAATGAACTATAAAATTGTCCTTGCCATTAAAATTATTTCTTTTTAAACTCTGCTACATTTAATTATCAACCAATGGCATATTCTTGTGAAGTTTAGATACCATATGTGTATAATTACTTTATTAACAACTTCTATTTCAAAAGGATATGCCACTTATGAAGGATATTTGATTATATAAGAAAAATAAACTTAAAGGAAAACGAATCAAATGCTACACCAATATTTCTAATCACAATTTTGTCATCTACCGAATCACAAATCTGTCATATTACAGTGTTTTATTCATAAGAGAATTGAATATTTCTCTAATATTACATAAGAAATTTGTTCAATGACATGTTTAGATATCCCTATAAATCTGTAAAAATATACACTCGCCAATCATGCTTATTAAAATTTTTTTATGGAATTCATTTGTCACACAACATAAATAAGAAAAATAGAATTAAACAACGAAACAAAAATGAAATTAATTTAACAAAAATAATGCACCACATACCACTACATAGGAGGGCCGTTGTGGCTTAAGCTGTGCTACAAGACCGTTTACCAAATTAAACGAGACTTAACACAAAATGTAAAGGTCAGCAAATGAATTATAGAATCAATAGTTTATATAAAAAAAATAAGAATCAAGTCCTTACAGCTTCTTGAAATGATTACATAAAGATATATATCAAACTCCTCAGACTCTCTAAACCATTGTTTATATATATTTGTACAGTATCTATAGAGAAGATGCGAGTTATAGTGGTTTCTCATAACTCACGAAATCATAATTGGTTATAACAAAAGAAATTGAAACACAAGATTTCTTAGAGAAAGAGGATCCGATTTTTATTGAGTGCATCCCCATGAATTCACCTTTCAAATCCTTATGATTTTCATGATAGAGTACATGAAATTCAATTTGCAAGCTGTCGATTCCTCTTGAACTGATTCAATGCTGACATGGCTCAAAATATCTTATGATAGTGCCTTGTTGACTTGAGGTTTGACCACAAGTTGCCACATACCATTTTTACTATAGAACTCATTTAAGGAAAACACAACCATCTTGAAGGGATCAGGAATGTCCTCCACCTAGTAGTTTCCCATTTCATCTTGCGCAATTTTTTGGAATGTCAAATCCTCTACATGAATTGAGTAGTTTAGTTTCTATAGGAATTGAAATTCCCTCAGCAACAAATTAGTAAATGATATTCAAGCTCATTTGTAAATAAAAAGGTGAAAAATATTAAAAATAGCCAATCATACCTTGGAGTCCTTCTTTAACATGCATATCTTGTAGATAATGGAAAAAAATGAATAATGATGTGGTTCAAAGTGAATGATTACAGGTTTAAAGGTGTGACTAAAAAGTGTAAGACAAGAACAGATCATCTTCCCCACATGGAACATGTTTCATTTCTTCATGCAACCAAGATGGATGATCCTCCTTTTTAAACACTCTTCCTCCTTTCAATTTTTTCAAAGACTATTCGAAATTATACTTAATTCTAAACTTCATTTGTGTGTTGCATGATTCATTGAATGGTCGAGACTAGTTGATGATGCTGCAATTTTCTTTTTCCTCTTTTATCTCATGATTTTAATCTTCAACTTTTGATTTTCTATTTCATCATGATGGATCCTTGCATACCATTTATTGACTTGTTTGGCTAACCTTTTATTTTCACTATGAATTTGTTCATTTTCTCCATGAAGTTTAGCAACCCAATTTTTCGAAGCTACATTTTCATTCTTAATATGTCTCTCCAATCTCTCAATTTATCTAACTTCCTCTTTCAATTTATTGATATTTTTGTATTTATTCTATACCTTTGAGAAAACAACTACAAGTTTTGTATCGATTTCCGAGTTAGTGTGTTCTATAGCTATATAATTATCAAATTCAGGCTTCTTGCTTTCAGCTTCGACAAATGTGGAAGAAATCATAGTTTTTTTGGTCCATGGATTTCTTAGTAAATTATTAAACACTTCAACCCCCTGCATATCACGGCTCATTCTTCCATGTGAATCTTCAACATGGATGAGTTCTTAATTCTCTACATTATGAATAATATATTTCTCTTTGTTGATGTGTTTATCCATACTCTGTCTGGGAGGAAAACCTGCATCATGTGTAATATTCATCTGTGCTAATGTTTTAACCTGCTACTTCTAAAGTTTCAAACCTTTGAATTCATTCGTCGATATATGAAGCTTTGGTTTCAAACCTTTTTATTTTCATTTTTCTATTATCTTCTCCATTTTTGAACTCTAAACTCTCTAAACCCTTGATGTGTTGCAATCTACCTTTGAACCCGTGATTGTTACCTTTGGTGGTATGCTATGGTTTTGAGCCCGGCTCAAGTTTTGAACCCTTGGTTTTGTCAACCATCAACATGATTTATTCTAGTTTCGAACCCTTGGCTCTAAAAGATTTTGGGTTCTCAATACGAATTTGTTGTTTCTCAAGAGCCTCTAAAACATTATTTCGAACCAATAATTGCAACCATGTATCATTTGTTTTATTCAATTTTTCCTCTACAAGTACTTTAACTAAACCATAATGATGCATTCTCCTCTTTACTTTTCGAGGATTTCATTGGATACCCTCGGCCATTTTCTTCAAAATATTACATAGATAGAAGGTTAGATTGATTTTATTTCCAACCTTGAAGTGTAACAGTAATCTAATATGATAAAGAGAGACAAGTTTATACCTTCCCTCACATGAAATATATTTCTAGATGTCGAAAATGACATCTCTCCATTCTGGATATAATATTGTTTGAGACACTTGTTTACCCTAATTAATATTCTACTTAGGTTCGTGTAGAAGCTTCTTCCAAATACCTTATTCCATTCTTCAACTCTTGAACCATTTTTCACTAGTGCACAATAATCCATTATCTTTGGAAATTGATTCCTTTGATACCTGCAGTGTTGTTGATGGGTCCAAATGGCCTGTCAAGTACGTAAGGGATAATTCCTAATGGAAGGTCCCAATTATACCTACTCGCATTTGGTCTAGCATTTTTGATGAGTATGTGGGCCCAGTTTCCACTAAGAATTAAAATAATAAAAATGGAAAAGAAAATGAATTATCCCCAAAAGAGTCCTAATTAATTCTAAACCTACTTTAAAACAAAAATAAACTAATCGACAACTACTTCTAACCTATTTTGTGCAGGAGAAAAACTAATAGATGAGTACATATTAAAATGATGTTTTGATAGCAAAAAGAGTTCATGGTAGCCAAGAATGTGTTAAAACAATAATATTTTAGATATCATCTTAAATAATTGTAAAGTAGACCTGTAAAATCATCCCTCTACTCATTAGATATCACAACATCATAAGCATTCTAGATACTAAGAACATAAATAGTTAATATGATAAAATTTAAAAAAAAATCGAATGATGAACACATTTATGGATTAGTCCCAAACGCATTTGATATGGTTACAACTTCATAAATAAATTACACTATTTGTATATCCAACAATAAGAGTATCAACACTCTACACATTGGGAAAAAATCCTATTTTTTTCTTCATAAGAAAAAAAATTGTTATATTCATAAAGGAATATACGTGTTGTTGTCTTTCATGTCCAGCCTTGGTAGGTTTCCTTCCAGTATTGTACTTCTTATACATCTTCTACTACATAATAGGAATTTAAAAACCTTTTACAAATACATTCTACAAATTATTCCATCTGTTCAAAAAACATTTACATCCTTCCAAAAAAAATAATAAAAGGATTCTTCATAGGAAAAATTCTATTGCCTCAATTTTTGTTCCTTCAAAGAACTCATAATATCTGAAGACTGATTTTTGCAGTTGTGCGGATTCCATTGAGATTTGATCTTCCTTTTTGTTTAGCTCCCTCAGAATTTGCTGAAAGGAAATCCATTCAAAATATCTGAAAGTGAACTTGATGTCTCTTAGTATTGATGCCAACCTAGGATTCTAGATGTTGTTGAGGCACCTTTCCTAGTCACTCACCAACTTGGAATCACCGAAGACTTGTATCTTGGTCATAGTTTTTTCTTTGGAAGTTTTGAGGAGATTCCATAGTGCTATCAGTTTGTCTCTATTGTTTCTTCCTCTTCCTAGTGGATATCTGATATGGATATAGTGGTTGTGACTAATAAATAGAACCACCCCTACTCTGTAGAAAGGAGGATGTCCTTGGCTATTCCAATCGAAAAATCCCCATCATAAGGTGTAATCGATGGGAGTACGGACTATAAAATGATGTTTTCTTTCCGTGGGCTCTATCCTTAATTCTTCATACTGACTGATCGAAATTTCCATAGACATTTTTGGGGGAACAATCTTATCTTTAAAAACAACATTGATTCTTTCCCACCAAATGTTTGAGATCATGATGCCTATCAGTCCTCCATATAAGGTTTTTTTACTTTCTTGAATCTAGGATCTAAAGAAATCTTCTATAGATCCATGGTCTCAGTTGGCCTTGGTTTTAAGCTAGTATTTTGTTATCTTAACAACCTTTCCTGCATAGGGACATGAGATAAAAAGGTGAGTAATGGTTTCTTGATTTTCCTTGCACATAGGACATCTGCTAGGTCCACACCATCCTCTCCTAAGGAATTTGTCCCATGTTAACAATTTATTTTTTAGTGCTAGACAAAGCGTCAATTAACATTTGGGAGGAGATTTGATTTTTCACAAGGGATTCCACCACCATTTCGAGTGTGTCATGGAGTTTTCTTCTAGCCATGCTTTGTATCCCAACTTGACCAAGTAAGAGTCATTTTGTGGGTTTTTTTAACCAACAGAGGGAGTCCTCAGAATATCTACCAAGGGAAATGAATTTTTCACATAAAAGGGATACGAGGGAGTCCCATTTGTCTCATAGTTCTAAGGGGAGATCCAGGGAGTCTGTGTTCTTCCATCCCCTTCTCCCTCGAAACTAGGGAAAACCAATGTTGAAGTCGCTCATAAAGAGAATGTTTTTGTCTTTGAGGAACAAAAGTAAGGGAGGGGAGAGATTTTATTTGTTTCCTGATCCCAACCACGGGTCCTCTGCCAACCTCACCTTTTCTCCATTTCTAATGTACCATACAATCCGGTTACCGACAAGGGTAGAGGATTGCACATGACCTTTCCATACAATTGAGCCTTTGGAGGATTTCATAGGCTCTCAGAACCATTTAGAGATGAAAATGGTAGGAAAGTACTTGGATTTCATAAATATTACCCAGAGGGTGTTTTCCAGGGTTAGAGTCCATAGTTTCCTTCCTACCAAGGCTCGAGCAAAAAGTATTAAGTTCTTTAGGCCCCAACCTCCCATTTCTTTAGGTGGAGCGATTGAGTTCCATTTGACCAGGGTGTGCCTCTAAGAATGTTTTTTCCCTTCCATAAAAATATAAAACTTAGGTGACGAACATGATCTAGAACTCCCTTAGGGATTTCAGCCATTCAATTCCAGTAAATAGGAATTTCTTTCCGGACTGATTTGATTAAAACTAGTCTTCCTCCTCTAGAGAGGATTTTGTTGACCTAGACGGCTATGCGAGCCTCAAATTTTCTTATTAACTAGTCCCAATATTATTTTCTATAATTGTATAGTTTAAATTTAAAACGAATATACTTAAGTCCTTAAGATAGGGGTTTCCTTGTGGTGGGGAAAGTATTGGAAATGGAGGCCTCTTCTTCATTCTCACAGTGATTAATAAGTAGACATGACTTTTCCATGTTTATTTTCATTCACGTGGCTCTGCATAAGAGGTTTAAAATATCCTTAAAGACAATATGATTCCTCTTAGAGCAAGAAAAGTTGTAGAAGATATCATCTACGAATATCATCTACGAATAAAAGGTGAGTTATTGATTATGATTTAAAGACTACAATTCCTCTTAGGAGTACCTTAGACCTTGCCTCATTTATCATCTACTTGAGTGCTTCTTCTATGATCAAGAAAAGAAAGGGGGAAACTGTAACTGAGAATTTTGGAGGCTTTGAAGAAACTGGACGGAGCTCCATTGATAAGGATGGAAAAGGAGGCACTTTGGATACACCCCATTATCCAATTGACAATTTTTAAGATCATGCCTATTTGGATAAGGACTAGGCATAGAAAATCCCATTTACTCGATCATAGACTCTGGAGAGGTCCAATTTCAGGATGGCTTCCTTAATATTTATTTTCTTGACGGAGTGGAGAAATTCCTGAGAAATGACTACCGCATCATGTATCTGTTTGTTATGGAGGAAAACAAACTCTTCTTCCCCAATGAGTTCAATTAGCATCGGTATATCTCTCTTAGATATTATCTTTGTAATTAATTTGTATATGGAATTGTAGCAGGCGATCGGTCTATAATATTCAAAAGAACAAGGGAAATATCTCTTTGGGATAAGACACAAGAAGGTGGAATTGATAGGGCCATGAATTCTTTCTTAATTTTCTGAATTTCTTACCACTGGAAGAAAATAATTTTTTATAAGGTCATAAAAATATGTAAAGAATTCCACCGTAACTTTGTCTGGGCCTAGGATTTTTCCATGATTCATGGAGAACAACACTACCTTACGTCATGGTTCCAACACATCTTCCTCTAAGGATAAATTATTTCTTCGGAGAAGGTGGTAGGGAATCTTCCCACTACCTCCAGGATTTCTTCAATGGGACATCTGGGGGGGATGAAAAGAGATTATTGAATAATTTTACTCTGATCTTTTCCTTTTACTCAAAGGATGTGACCACATTCCCTTTCTCATATTTTATTTTCCATATTGTGTTGAGGTTTCTTCGATAGTTTGCAAATTGGTGAAAAAACGGTGTTATTATCTCCTTGTTTTATCTAAAGAGCCCCACCCTTGATACTCCATTCGTGTTCGTCTGTCTTGAGCCACTTGGATCGTTTATCATCCAATTATATTAATTATGTTAACTTTGCATTAGTAAGGGGAAATTCCTCCAGATTTCTAATGACCTTGGCTAATCTATCTTTAGTGTCTCGAATGAGTCGAGACCTTCCATAAAGGGAGGCAATTTTTTATGGCGTTTTTCAATTTTTTGAGATTTGCTGCAAATTTCACCATGAGAGGAGCATGGTTCAGAAGGGAAATCTTAACCCATGAGGAAAGGACCATGTTCTTAAATTATTCCTCTTCCATCCAAGAATGGAATAATTTAAGTGGTGATGGGGGGGACTCAAAGACCGAATTCCAATGTAGTGTGATGGGGAGATTGTCTGAAATGCCTCCCACCTCTACCCTTGATATGAAATTTGAGCCCAAGTTTAGTAAGGCTTCAGATACTAAGAATCGGTCCAATATTTTTGCAACTTCCTCATCCCAAGTTCTGAAATTCCTCCAAGTAAAAGATAGCTTCACAAGTTTAATGTCCACCAAATTGGCCTTCTCAAAAAAGGATTGGAAAAAACTGCTTTACCTATCAACCCTAGGGTGTGCACCCCAAACCCCCCATAGGTAAAGGGTAAGATTCAAATCCCCCCCACCACTAGAAAAGGGTCACATAAAATGCATATAGAGACCAAATCCTCCCAAAAGGAGGTCCTATGAGAATAACGACCGTAAACGTTCACCACCGAGAAGGTTAAATTGTTATTCTTATGTTGTAAATTTATTCAAATTGTAGAGAAAATAGCAGAAGAGGACAAATCCTAAGAATTTGGGCTTGATCCAATGACCAAAACTCCCGAGAGACCTGAGGGATCAATTGTGCTGAAAGACCAATTCCTAAGCCAAGGAATGAATGTTTCTCTAGCTTTCTCACTAGAATACATTGTCTCTTAGATGAGGATCATGTACGGTTTAAGGCTAAGGAGCATTATCTTAAGGGATATCTTCTTAGGGGCACCCCCAACCCACACTCATTGAAAGAGAGGAATATCATTTATCCCTTGTCGAAGGGGATTTTCTTACTATAAGGACCCTTGTGATGGTTTCTTTGGTTCCTTCGCGTATTTTCGTAGTTGCTCTTTATTTTTCTTTCGAGATGAAGGATTTTCTATGTTCCTCAGTGAGAGAGTGAAGGTCAAGTGAAAAAACTCCAAAGGAAGGGGCGTTCTCTTGGGATATATACCTCAAGGCATATCTATTACCTCGAGGAGAAAACAGAGATTCATGGCATGAGGAAAGGGGAAAATAAGAAAGAGAGGAGTCGAGGGTGGGAGAAGAAGGATCGTGTGAAAGGAGGGTAGGGTAAGGGGCCGCCAAGGGGACTTCCATGAGAAGGGGAGAGGGAGTAGGAACTCTCGTAGGGTCAGCTTTCTATATCGACAATTTTAGTGGAGATGAGGGAGGGGAGAACAAATTGGGGTTTCAAGGGAAGGAGAAGACCTGGGAGAAGGTAGTGGACTTTAGGGAAAAGAAATATCCAACACCAAAATAAAAGGAAAAGGTGGAGAATGGGACTTGGGATGCATAATTGAAGAAGGAGCTGGGGAAACCAAGTCACATAGCTCTTGACTGGAGAGTACCCCTTTGTCGATATCCAAGTGAAATTATTCATTCTTGCCTTCCACCAAGCCTACCTCCATTGATTCCTTATTTTTAATTGTAGAATTGGTTCTCCACTTATTGAGATGATGTTGTTGTTGTGGCATGATTCTGGAACATTGAGAGAGAATGTGAGAGAATGTGACCAACTTCATGGCATCCATGGAACCTAAAAGGTAGTCTCCAATAGTCTACCTTTTGTTTTCAGGTAATTCCGACATAACTAGGTCGATGTTTCCTGCTAAAAAATCTCTTACATCCACTTCAACCAAAATCTAGGCCCACATGCGATGTTTTATCGAATCCCGGTTTGGTTCAAGTTTTACGAAAGAGCCCAGTTTGTTACCAATGGATTCTAGCATTTCCTTGGACCAGAAAGCCAGTAAAAGTTCAAGCAATATTTCCCACACTTTCATTACTGTCATATATTCCTTAAGGTGGTCAAAGTCCACAGTCTAGGATTTCAGGGACAAGTCGCAGGCATCATCCAAAAGAAAAGAGAAGGAGATCCAACTTCTGGACAGAATGTGTATCTTAGGGACGTAACCAATTAAGCGTTTCCAAGGGTTCTACATCCATCATGTTAGGGAATTTTCTCCCAGATATTTTCCATTAAACATTCTAACCAGAGTCTTCCCCAAGAGTTGCAGGACATTGCTGAGAAGAATATCATCTGCTATGACCATTTTCACAGAACCCCTTTTTTCCTTGATGCACCGGGATGATAAATTTTGGGTTGAGGATGTTGATTTTTTAATAGGAAAATCTTAAGCATGAAGTTAATTCCATTTTATTATTTTCCTTAAGACATAAAATTTTTTTGTAGCAACCAAGATCACAAGAAGAAACACCATGGACAAGTACATAAGAAGTATCCTGGGAAACCCTTCTTAACAAAAGAATAAAACCTAGCCAATCCTTTTCTATATTCTTCAAGAGAAAGAGCTCCACCACCATAAAACATAGCACAGAAAAAGGTGCTCACAAACCCTATAATACTAGCACCCAAGAGAGGTGTGCACTCTTCCGAAGAAGAACTACTTGCTGAAATTTCCAAAATTACACTTGAGATATAATTCTTCAATGGGGAATTTACCTTTATTTATATTAGACTGAACCTGTCAATTGAAGTGTCTATTGGCACAACAAGACCAACCTCAATAAATCACAATATAATTAATAATTACTAGATTAATTATCTTTTATATTAATTATGTTTTACATTAAGGTGGGGCCGACCTGTACCCTTTACATTACAAATAGGGTTACAGGTAAGTCTGACTCTTAAAAAATATAGCAAGGGATCTTATACACCCACTAGTGCTCAACCACTAAGGGCACATCCATTTGTTCTCAGCCACAGGGATGTCCACATATCTATCTCATGCATCTCACAAGAGAACCACGCTCACTAGTGCTCATCCACTTGGATCACATTCACTTGTGCTCATCCATAGGCATGTTCAACTCAACAGATCTTCTTTCTCACTACGTTACACTGGAGAGTCATCTAGAGTTCATCATCTCAACTCTTTGCTCATAGGAGGCTACTACATCATTTAATCTCTATATTAGAATGATGCGACCAACTCATGGGATTTCATAAATTCACCTGTTCTTAGCCACAGCCACATCCAACTCAACAGATCTTCTTTCTCACTGTGTTACATAGGAGAATCATCTAGAGTATCATATGAACTCTCTGCAAGGAAGAGCCCAACACAACGTTTCATTTTTTTCTCCGATGGGAACCACATACCCAACTCAAGGGCTCTCTCTCAAGTCTGCGTCCTAGAGGATGTCTCACACAAGTGTAATCCTTAACACTCCCTCTTAGCTAGGGAGGCATTCTCCACTAGGCCAAGTCTCTCACGAAAATACTCGAAATTCATATTGGTAAGCATTTTGGTGAATATATCTGCGATATTCTCATGTGTAGGAATATATTTCACATGTATTGTCTTCCTTTGTACCATGTCTATGATATAGTGATATTTTATCTCGATGTGTTTCTATTTTTCATGAAACACAGGGTTCTTAGAGAGCTTCACACAGCTCTGGTTATCACAATGAATAGTAGTAGGATTCATCTCATGATCGAATAAATTATTCAAAAGTTTGTGAAGCCACACTTCTTCATGGACTACTACACATAATGCAATGTACTCTACCTCTATGGTACTCAATGCCATAGAGCTCTTCTTTCTACTACACCAGGAAACCATGGCAAACCCCAAAGTAAAGAAACAAATGGAGGTTCTTTTCCTGTCCACTACACTCCCTGCCCAATCTGCATCGACATATCCCTACAGGCTTAAGTCTACACTGGATGCATATGTTAGGCCATAACAAACTATGCCTCGTAGGTATCTCAATACATGTTTTGTTGCTATCTAGTGACTGTGTCTCGGTTGGTTCATATACTGGCTAGGTACATCCACTGCATAGCATATATCTGGTGTGGTCTTAACCAAATACATTAGTGATCCAATCAATTGTCTATACAAGTGTGAATCAATCTATCCTGAATCAATATCACTCATATTCTTTAAATCCATCACCATTGGTGTAGGCATGGATTTTCATTCTGTCATACCAAACTTTTTCAATATCTCCATAGTATATTTTCCTTGACTCAAGAAACTCTCATCTGTCCTTTTCCATACTTCTAGTCCCAAGAAGTAATGCATCAAGCCTAAATCCTTCATTTCAAATTTAGCTTTCAATGTTTGTTTTCATTCAGCAATGAGTCTCTCTGAACCGGTGAGGAAAAGGTCATCCACATATAGGACCAATATCAAGCATTCATTGCCATCAATGTGATAACATAGGTTTGGAAAAACAAAACTTTTCCTGAAACCCAAAATCATCAGAAATTCATCCATTTTATCGTACCAAGCATGTGATGATTTATTTAGTCCATATAGGGCTTTATTTAACCTGCACACATGAGATATTTCATTGTGTATGATGAATCCTTCTGGGTTCTCAATATAAAATTATTCCTCAATTTCACCATTGAGAAAGGTTGTATTTACATCCATCTGATGTAGCTTCCAACCCATGGAAGCAGCTAGTGCAATGATAGAATGTGTTAGCACTAGAAGTCACCCTCCAAGTGTAGAGAGAGTAAGCCTAATACCCATCAATTTGTTTTTCATAATGAATAAATTTAAGGAGGGTCGCATGGGTGTAGACTCAAGATGATATCACTTTAACTCGGAAAACTAGATTGGTATGCACAGACATATGAGGTCTTGACTCAACTTTAGTCAGTACGGTGTAGTATAGATGAGTAGGAGGAAGAATGGTAAGGAGAACATAAAGGTATGCTATGGACATCCATTCTTCCAATAGCTCAAGGAGGAAAAAACTTAGAAAACATGATCCTCTTTGATTCAGAGTTTTAAGAAACTGAATGAATTTATAACCGGACTGAAATCAAACATACATCACAATACAATTACAACAACTCGACTGGATCATCCATGCCCGAGCCATTCAGTATCAGAGGCAAAAGAGACAGAAAAAAAGGTTGACTTAGATTGAATAAGAAATCTCAAATCCCATTGCATAATCAGAGAAATAGAGCTTCATCAAAGATTTACAATACAGGAGCGTAGCTTAACCATCGACCATAACAAAATATCAAAACTGAGTATATATACTCAAAACTGTTGGAACTACCAGGAGAGTGATCAAACCACTTCATTAATGATTTCATTCAATGCATGCTCTATCAGATTGTGTAGGCCTCCTCATGTCAGAAGCGAGCCAGGTGTAGTTATGTGCTTTACAGGAAAATATGTCCATAAGGAAGCTTCAAATTGATAGTCTTCCTTTACGACCACTCTCTGCATGTTTTCCATTTATGTGTATTTTTTGGATGCTTGCAGGGAGGGCTTGGCAGGCAGACATGGATGCTGATGATAGGGCGCTGATGAGATGACTCGGATTGCGTGGGCACCAAAATGTCATATCATCGCCCGACTTAGGATAAAAACATTTAATGGGTTTTTTGAGCCCTCTTCTTTCATTTTTTCGCCAGAATACCACTTCCTAGAGAAAACACCCCCCTGATCAATAATGTTTGCTAACATTAGGCTCCATGGGGGATGGTATGCTCCCTATGATCTACCAAGAACTTGCATCTTCAGTCGCCGCCTTACTATTGGGCTATGGAGTCATGCTCAAAAACATCTTGCCGAGGAATCGAAGCCGACCCATAAACTATTCTTCTTACAAAAATAAAGAAAACACGCCTGCCCCTGATAGAGCTTATTTATGTAAAAAATCCTAATATTATTGATTTTTAAAAACCATTAGGTGAAAGAAAACTTCCATCATAGTCACCCAGACTATCTGGTAATATGATCCTTCTCTTTATTGCAGATAATCCACAAAAGGCTAAGGAAGTATGACAACAAAATGAGGACATGGATTGGAACATTGAATATACCCAAAAATGATGATAAGGTGATTAAATATGCAGGCTCCAATGCTTTTGGAAAACACAACTCCATATATAATCCCACAGGGTCACAAAATTTATAATCAAGGGAGCTCAACTGGTAAGAAATTAACTCTTGTCCTTTATTGCGGCTCACCCATCATGTGATGTTCTCACAGTGCATAGGTGGGTGGAGAATTGATGCAGGCTGGTTGATACCAAGTGATACCTACTCAATTATAGGTTCTGGACAGGAGATAAACTGCCCACTAAGCTCCTCCTTTCATGTTTCTCTGTGTTTTCTATGAGTCTAGGATAATTGATTTCCACCCAATGATTTTCCTTAATTAATAAAGGAAAAGGTTGTATAGTGTGGTCTTTGAAATATTTCATAACACCATACTCACCTATGAGTATTGATGAAGTAATGCAATTTGAAAATTTTAGAAAATATGAAATGTTTGACTCCATGTATATGGCCACAGGATCATGGATAATGTGATAGAATCATGGCTGGTTTATAAGACCAGGATGCTCCTCTGTAAAATTCTCTCTTCTTACAATTAAATTCCCTCCTTGTTCTTTTGAAATCAACTCTTGATCATAAACAGTTCCAGTCTCTTCTTCATAAGAATGGTCACAAGATAATGGTGCAATAGGATTTAGAGCATCATAACTATGATTAGCCAAGAACAAATAGTTATCTATGCAATCAACTATTGTTGCATGATCAAAAATGTTTTGGAAACTGATCATAAGATTGATATGAATTCTTTTCCATAGAAAAATATGAAAATGTTGAAGAAGTTGATTCCAAATGTGAATCATACCTACTTCCTTGTTGTTGATCTAGATCTGATTCATACTCACTATCTTGTTGCTCATAATATGAAACATATTGACAGTCTTCTTGCTCATGTACATGAAAATTTTTGAGATATGCCTACCTATGAACCAACATGCTATCCCTGATGTTGTCTTCAACCTCTACAACATCTTGAAACAAATGTCTTAACGATGAAGATTTCCTTTCTCTCAAGAGAATGATAATTCTGGATGCTGAGCCATGACATAGTACACCATGTCA